>JBBPBX010015188.1:0-17039 GCA_038048925.1 Garcialebias charrua | reverse complement strand
AAAAAAAAAAAAAAAACTGTCAAAAGTCTAGCCTCTGTGGACATCGATCAGTGGATTCAGTTGCACCTGTGCATGATCACTTGTGGCACTTATGGGCCAAAATAACAAAAATAAAAATCTTCTGTACTTTGTCCTAGACTACTTGGTCAGTTGGTCATCATTATCTACACATAGGCTCTCACACTAGTTCATTTTCATCTATAAATCCCCCCTTATTCTGCTACCTTCTTATATCTCCTCCCACATGTCACTCCATCAGTGCAGTTACAACATGTGCTCTCAGTCCATCATTACCTGCAGCGTTCCCTAGGTGCAGATTGAACTTGGCAAAAAGGACTTTTTCTGCTCTGCTCCTGCGCCTGGAACACTGAAGTTGTCCTCCTTGATTTGTTTAAAGGAGACCACAGATAGGTTTTTAAAATTTTTATGGTATGTCTTTGGGGTATCCAGACAGTGTTCATTCGATTTAATACACAAAATAATTCTTAGATAATCAATTATACCCTTTTTAATTCTGCAATTTTTAACTTTCGTTTTGAACGACTGGTTCATGATAATGAGATCTCGTGGCACGCCCTTCAAAGATCTGCTTACATTAACTCCGCCCTCCAAAGGCAGACGAGGATGTCTGAACTCACGCTGAGCTGAACTGGACCGCGACGTATTTATTGTGGGACAGATCAGACATGTACAAGTTGTCGTGTCATTTTTAATTTTTCCTCTGTAATAAATGTCCAACTCCCTCCCTAACGTCTCCCTCCCTCTCCCTGTGCGCGCGAGCTGGAGGTAGCGGAGCGGATGTCACTCGCGGACACACACATACACACACACACACACACACTCACAGCGGGGCTGTCTTGTTATCTGTGTCCCTCGCTCAGCTGCGCGCCGGGCCCGGCACACACACACACACACACATACACACACGGGTTTGCCAACGAGGTTTTGCGGTACGTAGTCTGTCCTGCTAATGACACATAAACCAACACACACACACGCTGCATTGCTGTTCATTCAAGACTCCTATCTGAAAACTATCAATTTTAAATCTGCTTAGTGCACGCTCCATTATCTGGGCCAGGAGGGTCAGAGAGTTAGCTGGCTAGACTCTGTGACATTTTTAGCCATTGTGCTGACATGAAATCAGGAAAAACAACCGTCAACTCTTTTATACTGAAGTGGGTGGAGCCGCACCAGGGGTTGCTAGTTGAGGGCTGGACTCAGGGTTGAGGTGGGTTGTGGCTGCGGTTTGTGACATCACAAACCGCAGGAAGTGCAAAACGAAGTGTTTATATCAAAGATAAATAAATCTACTTAGAGTAAATAAACCACTGGGTGCATTTTTTTCAGAGTCAGAGAGAGTCAGAGAGTCTTTATTGTCATTTGCACCGCATGTGGTACATGAGATGAAAACGAGATTATGTACACGAGGTCCCAGTTACATCCAACAACAAATGAAAGAGAAAAACAGTAATAACATCTAGAACTAACTAAGAAAAACATCAACTAGTAATACACTAAGCCTAATATAGTGGGAATAAACAGCAGCACGAACATGAGTTTGTATGAGCAGATGGTCACAGATGAACACAGCAACAAGAAAACATATCAGCATCAGCATGATGTGATATTTTGCAGTGTTTTTGGCCTTAGGACTGTTTTTTTATGAAGTAAATACCCAAAGTTGAGTAAAAAAACCATTAAAAAGTGAATTTTGAATATGTGGTCCCCTTTAAGGGGTTTCAAACATTTGATAATGTCAATAGAAAAATCACAGCAAATATGTTCTTGTTTTTAGTATTTCATACTGTTTTACAGCACCCTGATTTATTGTTTTATACACTACAGGTAGTCCTCGACTTACGACGGAGTTCCATTCCTGCGCACCGTCGTGAAGCAAATTTCGACGTAACTCGAAACATACGTCCAAACTGCACCTTATATGTACAGTACTGTATATTACCAAGCACTTAGCCTATCCTAACACAGTACCCTACATAATTATCAAAAAACACATACCGTATTGTCTGGTGTATAGGTCGCACCGGTGTATAGGTTGCATTGTCCAGTTATCACCAATAGATTGGAAAAAACCCTAGATAAGTCGCACCGGTGTATAGGTCGCACCTACGTTTAGCTCTGTTGCAAATGTCTGCCACAGGAGCACACAGCAAGGCTTTTAAGAAGACTAACACTTAAAAACAATTATTTGTTTGATAAAAATTATAGCAAATATGTGTCTGAGCTAAACTTTTCCTTAATAATAATAATAATAATAATAATGAATTCAATTTATAACGCACTTTTCATTAGTGAAAATCTCAAAGTGCTACACACATTGAATGCTACACACATTCATACACCGGTAGCGGCAGACTACCATGCAAGGTGCTTTCCAGTCCTACCGGGAGCAACTCGGGGTTAAGTGTCTTGCCCAAGGACACAACGACACATGGTGTGGGGAACCGGGATTCGAACCGCCAACCTTCCGATCGGGGGACGACTGCCATTACCACTACGCCATGGCCGCCCCATGGCCTCATTAATAAATGAACGTAATTGTGAAATGAGCTGGATTTAAAAATTTGTTTAGCCAAAAGTGATAACAAGCCATATATAGGTCGCACCGGTGTATAGGTCGCAGGCCTTTAAAAAAACATAAAAAGGTGTGACCTATACACCGGTAAATACAGTACATTTCGGAGCCATAATGAAGCGAAAAAAGAGTTAATTTCCTACTCTGGAATGCTGGTGAAGCCATTTCCTTCGTTCCTCCCTCCCTCCCTCCTCCGGATTCTCCATGTGTTTACGTTGTAAAACTGCCGTCCATAAAACAGCTACTTTTCCACAGCTGTTGCATGTCAAGCTTGCTCCAACAAGTTTTGTTTTGCTTTTTGAATGTCCAGAGGACCAGACTTAGCTTTTTTAGAGAGTACAGGGTAAGCTGTAGCCTCCGCAGCTAAACCGGAAACTGCGTAAATCGGCTTCAAAATAAAAACTTAAAAAAAAAAAGTTTTATGGAAGGTGCGTTGTAACCGGGAAACGTCGTAACTCGAGGCCGTCATAACTCGAGGACTACCTGTACTCCTAAATGCATTTCTACTACAGTTTATTGTTATCGTTGTCTACTGTTGTCTGTAGGGTGTAACGGTACGCTAAAATCACATTTTGGTTCGGTTCAACTACAAGGAGGGCTCGGTTCGGTTTATTTTCGGTACAAAAAAAAAAATAAAGACTTACAAAATGTTTATTTTGAAAATATGCCAAAAATATGTTTGTATTGTATTGTAGTAATAAATAAAAGTGACCCATTTGGATGATATTTTAAATAAACAGCACTCTACAATAAATAAACTATATTAACAATAATAAAAATCTTAATAAATACAATAACAGTCAGAACAATAAGCAGCAACAGACTGTTTACAATCTAACTAATCAAGTTTTTGTCCAGTAGCAGCAGTGTGGCTGTATTTGTCCTCATTACTGTACTCACAACCTCTTCTTGGACCTGCTCCTCAAGGTGGGACAGGTCCTGGAACAGTTCAGAGTTCAGTTCAGTCATCACACACTTCTTAGCTGCAGGTGATCTCTGGTGGATGTCTGTCCCTGAAGTGGACAAAGAGAGCAGCTACCTCTGTCCCAGACTTGTAATAAAACAAAGAGATAAAAAAAGTTAATAAGATTATGATTTTAAACAAAAAAGATTATTTAGATAATAATATTAAAATAACAATACCTAAAGGAAATGGATCCAAAAATTGTGTTCCTCCAAGAAACACATCTTCTTGATGAGGACTTGTTAAAGGTGAAAAGGAGGTGGAAGGGTAACATTTATACGGCACCATACACTTCTCAGTCTAGAGGGGTAATGACTTTAGTTCACGAATCGGTACCATTGCAAATTAAAAACATAGTTAAAGATAAAAAAGGAAGATACCTAATACTTCAAGGCTATTTAATGTCAGAAATGCTAATTTTAACTAATATATATGGTCCAAATGTAGATGATAATAAATTTTATAATGGTATACTCCTCACACTAACATCACTTAAAGGGTTACATATAATGGGCAGAGATTTTAATTGCACACTAAATCCGAATTTGGACAGGTCAACAGGAACAGATCAATCACATAATAACTGTAGAACAGCAATAAAAACTATGATGAGGGAGCTAGAGTTACGTGATGAATGGAGAGAAAGAAACTTAGTTAACAAAGCATACTCATGCTATTCAAGTACTTTCAAAACCTACTCTAGAATAGACTATTATTTAATTTCTACAGAATTACAGTATAAAATCCCAGAATGTTCCTATGAAAATATAGTTATTTCGGATCATGCACCGTGTAGGTTAGTTTATAAAGATGATAAACTAAAGAGAGATCCTCCAAGATGGCAATTTCAACACAAATGGCTACGAGATGAAAACTTTGTGAAATACCTAAGGAAACAAGTAGAAGAATTTTTTCAGATTAATACTACTGAAACGACGGCGTGTATAAGATGGGAAGCATTCAAGGCCTTTCTTAGAGGGCATATTATTAGCTATGTAAGTTCCAAGACAAAACAAACTGAAAAAACCAGAATACAGTTGGAGAATAAAATAAAAACAATACAAGAGAAAATAAACAAAAAACAAGATCCACAACTGGAAAAGGAATTATTAATTTTAAGAGCAGAATACAATAAACATTCAGCATCAAGAGCCGCATCTAGCTTACTACGACTTAAACAAACATTCTATGAACAGGGAGATAAAACAGGAAAACTATTAGCTTGGCAAATAAAACAGTTAGAATTTAGGCAACCAATTACATCTATTAAAATAAATGAACAAACTTTACAAGATCCACAACAAATAAACATAGCGTTTAAGAATTATTATGAGGATTTGTATAAAGCACAAGAACAAATAAAATTAGAAAAAATAGATAAATTCTTAACAAATTTAAATATACCTAAGTTTTCAGAAGGAGATAGGGAAACCCTGAATTTAGAAATAACAGAGGAAGAGTTAGGACAAGCTATCAACAATATGAAATCAGGAAAAAGAGGAGGACCTGATGGCCTCCCAATAGATTTATACAAAATTTTTAAAGATAAACTTTTAACTCCACTACTAGATATGTTTAAGGAAATCTTCAGCTCAAATTATCTTCCCCCATCATTAAACGCTGCCATGATTACTCTTTTACCGAAACCAGATAAACCATTAAATGCATGTGAAAATTTCAGGCCAATTAGTTTGTTAAATGCAGATCTGAAAATAATATCTAAATTGTTAGCATTACGTTTACAAAAGATCTTACCAAAAGTAATAGATCATGATCAAAATGGATTCATATTAGGGAGGCAAGGCTTCCACAATGTGAGGCGAGTATTAAATATAATTTATTATAATAAGGGAACCCCAGATTCAGCTCTTCTATCGCTAGATGCCGAAAAGGCATTTGATAGGATAGATTGGGAATTCCTTATTCAGGTATTGGAAAAGTTTAATTGTGGAAATAAGTTTGTCCAATGGGTGAAAATATTATATTGTAACCCTTCAGCTGAAATTATAACAAACAGAAATATATCTAAACCAATAAAGATCAGTAGAGGATGCAGACAAGGATGCCCAATGTCACCTTTGTTATTTACTCTGGCAATAGAGCCATTTGCTATTGCTATCCGTTCACACCCGCAAATTTATGGAATCAAAGTAGGATCCAATGAACACAGAATTTCCCTGTTTGCAGATGATGTTATTTTATTTGTATCTAAAATGAGTAGCTCAATAAAACATATTCTGGACATAATCAAACAATATGGTGAGATATCGGGATATAAAATAAATAAAAACAAATCTTCAATGTTACTCCTTGATAAGAATGAAAAGATTAATATAACTCCAGAAATACAACAGTTTAAGATAGTAAGTGAATTTAAGTATTTAGGAATACACATTTCATCAAATATAGAACAGATATCCACAATTAACTATAAACACATATTAAAAGTAGTAGGTGATTCTTTAGAAAGATGGATGCCATTGCCAATATCTATGATTGGGAGAGTAAATTTATTAAAAATGAATATACTACCAAAAGTGCTCTATGTGTTTCAGAATGTTGCCCTTCCACCTCCTCCTGAATTCTTTCCACAAATAAGAAAGATGATGACACGTTTCTTATGGAAAAATAGGAAATCCAGAATACGCTTAACATTATTGTACCTCCCGTATGATCGGGGAGGCTTGAAATGCCCTAATTTTCACTGGTACTATTATGCTGTACATCTTAGGTCTATGATGTTTTATTATAGTAAACACTCTCCACATTGGGCTGATATGGAAACACAAGATCTAACATTAACACTCCCAGCATATTTGTATTCCAATTCAATATTGAAGCTCCTGAAACAAACTAAAAACCCATTTCTTAAAAATACAATTAGAGTATGGAGAGATGTTAAAAAAATTCTAAACGAATCGAATGATTTATCTTTATTCAGCCCAGTGTGGGGAAACCAATTCTTTTTACCTGGTAGAGCGGACTCAACATTTAAAGAATGGAAGGATAAAGGTCTCCAAATGATTGAACATCTATATGAATCAAACTCAGACACACTAATGAGCTTTCAAGAGTTGCAGAATAAATTTAATATAAATAAGAATCATTTTTTTAAATATCTTCAACTCAGAAATTTTATAAAAACAACTCAGAACAATGTGCTGACAAAACCTCTAAAGTCAACTTTAGAAGAAATGCTAACAAAAGATAGTTTAAAAAAAGGTATTATATCAGATTTTTATCATTTATTAACATCCCATTCGCTTGAAGGATCACAGGATAGACTTAATGCTTGGAAGGAAGATATAATAATGGACTTATCAGAGGAAGATTGGCAAATAGCATGTAATCTGGCCCACACTAGCTCTATTAATACAGCTTTAAAAATGATTCAATACAAGTGGTTAATGCGGGTTTACATAACTCCTGTAGACCTCAATAAATACAATGGGGAGATACTTGATGTTTGTTCAAAGTGTGTGGAGGATAAAGGTACTCTGGTACATTGTATGTGGTATTGCAGGGAAATTATGTTATTTTGGACAGAAGTAAAAAATATAATTGAGAAAATCATTTCTAAACAAATAATTTTGGACCCAAAATTATTTGTGTTCGGCCTATATCCTGAAAGACATAACTATACTAATAATGAACAAATGTTTATTAATTTAAGTTTGATTAATGCAAAAAGATGTATATCGTTATGTTGGAAAAACTTGAATAGACCTACTGCAAATCAATGGTTACAACAAATGTTATCAGCTCTTCCTTTAGAAAGGATAACGTATCTGTTAAAGGGCAAGCAAGAACTGTTTGAGTGTGTTTGGAACCCCTTCATTATGTATGTAAAAAGTTTGGACACTTTAAATGAAAATGCAAACAATTGAAGAACGTGCTGATCGCAGTTTCCAAAGACAATAATACGAGAATACATCTATAGTTGAACTTGTTATAAAAAAAGAAATGAACAATGTAAAAAGAAATATGAGACACCTTGTTTTTGATTGTTTTTTGATTTTATTTTTTTTAATTATTTGGGTGGGGGTATTTTATTTAATCTGTTTATTGTATGAATGTTGTGTTTATCTTGTAAAAACTCAAATAAATATATTTTGGAAAAAAATAATAACAATACCTCTTCTTGAACGGTTGAAGCTCTCACTCATCTCATCAGGGCTTTAATCAGCTCCAGGGCTTGTTGACAATACAGTTTTTTCATAAAGAGCTGAACTTTTTGAGTGATGAATGTCTCGTAGCGGTAGCGAGGATCAGTAACTTTAAAGCCTGCGCATATAACAACATTCAGACTTAGATTCAGAACTCATAAAGTTTGTGTTATTGCTCTGGACCGATCTAATTTACCTGAAGAAGTAGTTTAAATGCAGCTGCTATGTTGTTAGCGCACTTTGTAACAGCTACGGTTTCTTCGTTCACATTCCGATGACGTAGTTTCAAGCGCGTTCACGTTATGCCGGGTTTCCACCAAACGGTTTTTGCGCCTCCGAAGCAGCCACTTTACATTGAAAGTCTATGTGGCCGGGCATCTTGGAGCAACGGGGCGTGACGCGGCACGTCTTCAGCATTTCAAGCCGCGCAGCAGCGCCCGACAGTCCCTTTCCACACACGCACGCGTCCGCAGCAGCCGAGCAGCCGAAGCAAGAATATTCTTGCTTCTGCTGCTTGCTACGTTGCAGCAACCAATCGGGAGAGACTCTGCTATGTGATGACGCAACGATGACGGGATTTTCTGTGGACGAAAATAACCTCCGGTAGGAAACCTGGCATTTTAAAAGTTGTTGCTGTCCACTCGAGCGTACATCACCCCAAACATTAAAAAAAGTTTTAATCTCAACAAAGAATTTTGGAGCTGCAGTTCGGCTCGTAGAATACCCACTCAAGTGTTAACGAGGCTCACGTACAGCTGATTTTATCTGCTCGGTGTACAGAAAAACAACACATATCTGACCGGGAAGGAAGCCAGACGCTCCTCCCACTGCGCGTCATCAGACACGTTCGGTGGAAACAGACATCTGTTGACAAGCAGCAAACACGGTGCGTTGGGAGCTTTTTGATGCGTTTAGTGGGGATGTAGCATAAGACGTGTTGTCTGCTGCAGAGTCTTCATGAAACAACGTCCACACAGCTTTGAATGTGCGCTCGTCTTAACAAGAAAGCCATAACGTTCCCAAACAGGAGACCGGAGCGAGCAGCTAATGGCTAATAATGTTGCGCGTGCTACGCGATAATAGCTCCATGCTGAAACGCGCCCAGGAAATTTTGTTCCGCGGCGCATATATTAACGTTCAATGAGTGAAAAAAATGACCGAAACGGTTTGCAGGTGGACCGAACCGAACGTGTTGTACCGAAACGGTTCGGTACACCCACTACAACGGTTACATGCCTATTTTCCGGCCTATAAGTCTTAGTTTTTTACTATTTTTCATGTCCTGCGACTTATGGGGCAAAGCAACATATTTATGGATTTTTTCCCATATTTTTAGACAAATTTTTGGCTGAGATATGACAGTTTCTCATTGAGTCCTCATGGCTCAATGAGATTGGTCCATGTTAGTATTTTGTTCTTTTCAGCCTAATTTTAGGTGCAATAATTTTTATAAGGCAACAGAAACGTTAATAAATGCAATCAATACTGAAAATACAATTTTACTTGGAATCATGGTCCTTAGCTCCTCCCTGGGCTACCACCTTACCGTGGTGGAGGGGTTTGAGTGTCCCAATGATCTTAGGAGCTATAATGTCAGGGGCTTATAATAATAATCATCATTTTATTTAAAAGTGCCTTTCAGGACACCCAAGGACACTTCATGCCCCTAGTAGGGTCACCCAAGGCAGACAGGTCCTAGGTGAGGGACCAGACAACCCCTTATGATGAGTCAAATAAATGGATTCAATGTTTCGATTGCCTGGACGTGGGTCACCGGGGCCCCACTCTGGAGCCAGTCCCGGAGGTAGGGCACGCTGGCGAGCGCCTGGTGGCCGGGCTTTTACCCATGGAGCCCAGTCGGGTACAGCCTAAAGAGGAGACGTGGGTCCCCCTTCCCATGGGCTCACCACCTGTGGGAGGGACCAAAGGGGTCGGGTGCAATGTGGGATGGGTGGTGGCCGAGGGCGGGGACCTTGGCGGTCTGATCCTCGGCTACAGAAGCTGGCTATGGGGACGTGGAACGTCACCTCTCTGGTGAGGAAGGAGCCTGAGCTGGTGTGTGAGGTTGAGAGATTTCGGCAAGAAATAGTCTGACTCACCTCAACGCATGGCTCTGGCTCTGGAACCAATTTCCTTGAGAGGGGTTGAACACTCTTCCATTCTGGAGTTGCCCCTGGTGAGAGGCGCCGAGCAGGAGTGGGCATACTCGTTGCCCCCCATCTTGGTGCCTGTACATTGGGGTTCACCCCAGTGAACGAGAGGGTAGCCTCCGTCTGCCTACATGTGAGGGGACGGGTCCTGACGGTTATTTGTGCCTATGTGCCTAACGGCAGCTCAGATTACCCACCCTTTTTTGAGTCCTTGGAAGGGCTGTTGGAGAGTACGCCTCCTGGGGACTCCCTTGTTCTACTGGGGGGACTTCATTGCTCATGTGGGCAATGACAGTGAGACCTGGAGGTGTGTGGTTGGGAGGAACCCCCACCTGATCTGAACCCGAGTGGTTTTCTGTTATTGGACTTCTGTGCTTGTCATGGATTGTCCATAACGAACACCATGTTCAGGCATAAGGGTGTCCATATGTGCTCTTGGCACCAGGACACCCTAGGTCGCAGTTCGATGATCGACTTTGTTGTCGTCTCATCTGATCTGCGGCCGCATGTCTTGGACACTCGGGTGAAGAGAGGGGCGGAGCTGTCAACTGACCACTACCTGGTGGTGAGTTGGCTCCGATGGTGGGGGAGGATGCCGGTCAGACCTGGCAGACCCAAACGTATTGTGAGGGTCTGCTGGGAACGTCTGGCAGAGTCTCCCGTAAGACGGAGCTTTAACTCCCACCTCCGGGAGAGCTTTGAACACGTTCCGAGGGAGGCGGGGGACATGGAGTCCGAGTGGGCCGTGTTCCGCGCCTCTATTGTCGAGGCAGCTTATCGGAGCTGTGGCCGCAAGGTTGTTGGTGCCTGTCGAGGTGGCAACCCTCGAACCCGGTGGTGGACACCGGCAGTGAGGGATGCTGTCAGGCTGAAGAAGGAGTCCTATTGGGCCTTTTTGGCTTGTGGGACCCCGGAAGCAGCTGATAGGTACCGGCAGTCCAAGCGGCATGCGGCTCGGGTGGTTGCTGAGGCAAAAACTCGGGCGTGGGAGGAGTTCGGAGAGGCCATGGAGAATGACTTCCGTACGGCTTCGAGGCGATTCTGGTCCACCATCCGGCGTCTCAGGGGGGGAAAGAGGTACGAGACCAACACCATTTATGGTGGAGGTGGCGTGCTGCTGACCTCAACTCGGGATGTTGTGAGTCGGTGGGCGGAATACTTCGAAGACCTCCTCAATCCTACTGGCACGTCTTCCACTGAGGAAGCAGAGCCTGGGGACTTTGGGTCGGGTTCTCTGATCTCTGGTGCTGAGGTCGCCGAGGTGGTTAAAAAGCTCCGCGGTGGCAAGGCTCCGGGGGTGGATGAGATTCGCCCGGAGTTCCTTAGGGCTCTGGATGTTGTAGGGTTGTGTTGGCTTACGCGACTCTGCAATATCGCGTGGACATCGGGGGCAGTTCCCTTGGATTGGCAGACTGGGGTGGTGGTTCCCCTATTCAAAAAGGGGGACCGTAGGGTGTGTTCCAACTATAGGGGGATCACACTCTTAAGCCTCCCTGGTAAGGTCTATTCAGGGGTTCTGGAGAGGAGGGTCCGTCGGATAGTCGAACCTCGGATTCAGGAGGAGCAGTGTGGTTTTCGTCCTGGTCGTGGAACACTGGACCAGCTCTACACCCTCAGCAGGGTCCTGGAGGGTGCGTGGGAGTTTGCCCAACCAGTTTACATGTGTTTTGTGGACTTGGAGAAGGCATTCGACCGCGTCCCTCGGGGGGTTCTGTGGGGGGTACTCCGGGAGTATGGGGTACCAGGCCCTTTGATAAGGGCTGTTAGGTCCCTGTACGACCGGTGTCAGAGCTTGGTCCGCATTGCCGGCAGTAAGTCAGGCTCGTTTCCGGTGAGAGTTGGACTCCGCCAAGGTTGCCCTTTGTCACCGATTCTGTTCATAACTTTTATGGACAGAATTTCTAGGCGCAGCCAAGGTGTTGAGAGGATCCGTTTTGGTGACCTTAGAATCGCTTCTCTGTTTTTTGCAGATGATGTGGTCCTATTGGCTTCATCAGCTCGTGATCTACAGCTTTCGCTGGAGCGGTTTGCAGCTGAATGTGATGCGGCCGGGATGAGGATCAGTTCCTCCAAATCCGAGGCCATGGTCTTGAGCCGGAAAAGGGTAGCATGCCCTCTCCGCGTCGGGGAGGAGGTCCTGCCCCAAGTGGAGGAGTTTAAGTATCTCGGGATCTTGTTCACGAATGAGGGAAAACTGGGGCGTGAGATCGATAGGCGGATAGGTGCAGCGTCCGCAGTGAAGCGGGCGCTGTACCGGTCTGTCGTGGTGAAGAGAGAGCTGAGTCAAAAGGCAAAGCTCTCAATTTACCGATCGATCTACGTTCCCACCCTCATCTATGGTCATGAGCTTTGGGTTATGACCGAAAGAACAAGATCTCGGATACAAGCGGCTGAAATGAGTTTTCTCCGCAGGGTGGCTGGACTCTCCCTTAGAGATAGGGTGAGAAGCTCAGTCATCCGGGAGGGACTCGGAGTAGAGCCGCTGCTTCTCCACATCGAGAGGAGCCAGTTGAGGTGGCTCGGGCATCTGGTTAGGATGCCTCCTGGACGCCTCCCTGGTGAGGTGTTCCGGGCACGTCCCACCGGGAGGAGACCCAGAGGAAGACCCAGGACGCGCTGGAGGGACTATGTTTCTCGGCTGGCCTGGGAACGCCTTGGGATTCCCCCGGAGGAGCTGCTCCAAGTGGCTGGGGAGAGGGAAGTCTGGGCCTCCCTACTTAGGCTGCTACCCCCGCGACCCGACCCCGGATAAGCGGAAGAAGATGGATGGATGGATGGTAAACGTACAGAGAAACGTTGGCCGAAACCTAAGAAGTTCCTGCGTACTGTCTACTCTAAGCTGCGTAAACAGCCTAAACTAAACAATAGGCATCCTAACTCGTGCCCATGGACGGACGTCCACACCTGTGCGCGTGGTCCCTCATGACCACAGGGGGGTGATGTTAGGTCATGCCCATGTCAAGGACAAAGATTTCAATAACCCCACAAACGACAAAGATCTCGCAAACTCAAAGACTTCATGGGAAAACAGGTCGTCCAAGCACAGGATAGTAAATAAACTAAACAGTTTAAACTATACTAGTTGCGAAAAGAAACCGTTCCAACTAGAACTTAGAAACGCTAAGCATAAAACCCACAACAAAAAACTAACCTTAACAACCGTTTAAATCTGCAGGATTTAATTGACATCGGTTATAAAGCTAAGAACTGTTTTTCTTGTGTGTGACACGTTGGAATCTGACGACCAGAGTGAGTTTGACGTAGTGAAACGTTGCTTTTTAGTTGCTTAATTGCTACTTTTGTGTTATTGAAGTTGTTGTTGTTTTCTGAACACTCCCAGCCAAAAGAGGTTTTGATTGTTGATAAGTTGAAGACTTAAATGGATTTAACTATGCCAACATGCTGTTCATTTGTTAAAGATCTCAATCTTTGAAGAGTCATTGTAGATCAATACTACTTAAGGTACTATAATCTACCCTGATCTCCAAATCATTTAGGTAGAACCGATGCGATCGTTTCTATTCTAGGTCTATTCATTTTGATGAGTCTCGCCATAGACTTCAAAATTTATAGGGAATACCAAATCTTGCGTCGTTCGTCTAAAAGACAACAGACATTTAGACCAAACTAGATTTCATTTTTTTATTTTAGTTTAACCTAAACTAAATAATGAATGGAGGAATAGTTTGAATGAAGAGGCCTTCGTTACAGAAGCCCTCCACATTTCTATAGGTATAGATCCCTATATCTGATTTTTACAGCATTGATCCACCCCTTAATTGGTAATTGTAGCTGATCTAATCCATGATAGCTTACATACCAGGTGCATATAGGTAAGGCTTAATGTAGAATCCCTATCATAAGCCCACCTAAAACCACATAATTGCATGACACATTGAACCAGGGTGGCACCGACTGGAAGCCATCCAGCCTGCAACCTTCGATGTGGGGACCTGCTGATCCAACGTTGGTCTTCAACCTTCATCCAAGGGCCGCCTCCTCTGCTTCAATCGAGGGATCCCCTCTACATGCTGATTAAAAACCATTCTTGCTGATGAAATCAATAACCCCCATCGTTGTGGATTTACCGTTGTGGATTATAAGACTTTGTTTTCCAAGGGATCACAGACTCAGTTTTCCATGGGTTAACAGACTATGTTTTCCAAAGGATTGAAAGCTTACCGCAATGGGATTACCTACGAACAGTATGGAATTTCCAAAAACATTATGGGAGTATAATTTTGAACTTTTTGATTTTTTCCACTTGCTGGATTACATAGAGGTCAGAGACATTCGGTGGTATCCTTTCGTGTTGGAACTCATCTCCAAGGACAGGCGATGACTTCCAAAAAGGGGGACTGTAGTGATACACCTAATCTCTGATATTGTAGGCTTGACCTTCAAGTACACCTCTCTGCATCTCTTTGAAACTCTAAGTGTTACACCTTCTTGAAGCCCTCAAGGAGACGAGTGGACACTATTTTGGTTAACAATTATTATGAATTAATGGACACTAATTAATCAGATTGAACTTTCTCTTTAATGTGTGTTAATTCAGAATTGATCAACAGTATATTTTTGTCATTTAATGATGATTTTACTAAGCTGGTATATTTTAAATATGCCAAAGTTAAGAGAACATCTCAGAATGATCTTGCTCTAAACTGTCTGCTCTGTGCAGAATAACTGTCTTAAAGTTGACTGAACAATCCGTCGTATTTGTTTGAAGTGTTTTTGGAACGAAGGAAAAGTTCCAGACATAATTTGCTTTCTGTCTCCCGTCCTTTCTAAAAACAATGAATCTGTTCTCAAAACAAATTACATGGCTTGTTCACATGCACCTGCATCAACTGACATATGTTTTCTATGTATTGTCTACTCTATCATCTGTCACTCAAACTCACTCACTTGCAAAGTCACACCCTCTCTAGGGGTACGACAACCAATCAGCAGGAAGTATGTGACTAAGTCACACCACCGTCTTAAAGGGACACTTCCTGTTGATTCTTTAGTGCTTTTGAGAGAACTAACTCGCTACTTGCTTCTCTCCTCTGGGAAAGCTGGAGACGTTCCGGTCAGTGTGTCAAATAGACCCACGTCTCAGCTGGAGTCACGGCAAAGCCTTGCTGTGCCTCCAAACACTCATTTCTGAAAGATTTTGTTTTCTGAAGTTTATTTTGAAAATCTGTCAGTGCGATTGGGGCCTGTTCCTGCCGGTGAAAGCGTGCTCCCGGCTCGTCTGATCCAGCCATACACGCACGAAGTCGACTGGACGTGAGCGGGACCACCCAGTCCGTTAGTGTCCACAAACTTCTCAGCCCTCATCTCCAGGGGACGTATCGTCACCAGGTAAAGAGGCTTGTTTGTATGTTGCACGTGTCGGAAGTACAGCTGGACCTGTTTGGGGAAGGCTGCCACCCTGGTTGGTTCAAAATAATCAATTTCAGTTAACTTAGCTTTCACTTTATTTCTTCCTCCTATTTCTTATTTTTCATAAGCTTTTAATCTGTCAAGTAAATGTACCAACAGTTTAAGTTCCTAACTGTCTGTTTGTTTTTAATTTGAATTCTTGTCAACGTAGTTATTAAATCAGAGCTAATATCGATACAAATGTTTAATGTAATTTTTGTGATAGTTTCAATAAAAGGTCTATTTTCTGGTAGACCAACATAAGTTGAAGTCTCTCGTGAAATTACATTTCTGGCTAATCACATCACCGATTTATTGATTTATTCTGAAAAAGTTGAGACCCCATGAAACTGATGGTAGGTTTGGGTAGATAAAATCTGCTCGGATCTTTCATCTAAACTATAGGTAAGTCAGTAAACTGACCTCGTAAGTGTTTGATTACACAAACGGCCTATAGATTTGTTACACATCTGCTAAGTTCTTGGCATAAACCAACACAGACATGTTCCTGTTTTTAGTGTTTTACATGCTTTATATTGTAGCTGTATTATAATATGATGCGAAGCCACGGAGCTCCCAGGTGGAAGCTGAAACAGCTGCCGTAATCAGAGCGCCCAATCCGGCATGAAAAAGAAAAACACACCGCTGAAGTCCCTGAGCTCGATGGAATGTCCGGCGTAAAACTAACTTGACCGCGGTTTAATGTGACGCAGATGTGTTTATATAGCTCTGCAAACATTGAACGTTGTTGTCTTGCGGTGGTTCGGCGAGTGAATGGCGGCTGCTGCTGCCGCTTGTAGCTTCTGCATTAGCTGCGTGTTTAGCCAATCCATGTGTTGCTGTTGTCTGGCGGAGCAGCGCGGGCGAGCGAGCAATCGGCGGCTGCTGCTGCGGCCTGTATTAGCTTCTGCTAACTGTGTGTTAGCCAGGCCATGAGCTGGCCATGAGCTGGTGTTCGTGCGACGCAATGACTGAGCGATCGGCGATCGATCTGCTGCTGCTCCAGGCTGAGACGTCCACAGAGTTCACAGAGCGATTCCAGCTAGTAATTTATCCATATGAGGCAATCCTGGAACAAACACAGTCCTCACAGCCGGCTGCCGGGACAACAGACCTACCTAACATGGCTGCCGCGGCATTTCCTGAAACGAACGGAAGTTGCGCAATTATGATTAAAAATGATCATTTTTATTAAAAATATTATTTATGAAGCCTTTAAAACAACCACAGCTGCAACAAAGTGCTGTACACATGAAATCAATAACATTTAAACACAAACAAAAAAAAAAGTTTTATTTTTTATTTTTTGTTTTTTTCATATTTTTATTAAATTATTAAATATGATACGTTCGTAGGTCCGGGTTGCCGTATGTCGAGGGTTACCTGTAATGAAAATATGTTTGAACCCAGTTGAATCAGTTTCTGTGTCCTCCTTAGATGTGACCCTTATTTTTTTGGGGTGGGCTGTAACAATAACTATGTGACACAACAATCAACATTATTATTGTGTAAAACATGTCACAATAACATAAAATACAATTGTTTTCTTGTTTTTTTTTTTTCAAAAGATCAAAAGGAATTTTTCCAGCAAAGCTGAAGTTCTGCACACCTTCCTAGGCAGAGTCTGTGTTGACAGTCAGTGCTGGGGGTTGGGGTTTAGGCAAATTAATGTTAATGAACAGCAATTGTTAACACCCCCAGGCAACACTTCTGGAATGGGGACATTCTTCTAAATCTTTGAGGCCTGTTTTCTC
>JBBPBX010015187.1:30453-44578 GCA_038048925.1 Garcialebias charrua | reverse complement strand
GGCAGGCTACCACTACTGGTGTATGAATGTCTGAATGAATGGGTGGATGGCTGGTATTGTAAAGTGCTTTGGGGCTCCTCACAGGGGGCTGGAAAGCGCTATATAAATAAGCTCCATTTACCATCCATTTTAATCATGTCCTGAGAGTGCACACTGTAGCTGCACTCACGAAAAGACATGTAGGAGGAGATGTATGAGGGCAGCAGACAATGAAGATCTGGGAGAGAGTTGTGGAAGCAAGGCTTAGACAAGAGGTGACTATCTGTGAGCAGCAGTATGGTTTCATGCCAAGAAAGAGCACCACAGATGCCATCTTTGCTTTGAGGATGTTGATAGAGAAGTACAGAGAGGGTCAGAAAGAACTCCATTGTGTGTTTGTGGATTTAGAAAAAGCATATGACAGGGTGCCAAGAGAAGAGGTGTGGTATTGCATGAGGAAATCTGGAGTGGCAGAAAAGTATGTTAGACTGGTACAGGACATGTGTATGAGGACAGCAGGACATGTATGAGGACAGCAGGACATGTATGAGGACAGCAGGACATGTATGAGGACAGCAGGACATGTATGAGGACAGCAGGACATGTATGAGGACAGCAGGACATGTATGAGGACAGCAGGACATGTATGAGGACAGCAGGACATGTATGAGGACAGCAGGACATGTATGAGGACAGCAGGACAGTGGTGAGATGTGCTGTAGGAGTGACAGATAGCTTCAAGGTGGAGGTGGGATTGCATCAAGGATCGGCTCTGAGCCCCTTCTTGTTTGCTCTGGTGATGGACCGACTAACAGATGAGGTCAGGCAGGAATCCCCATGGACTATGATGTTTGCAGATGACATTGTGATCTGTGGTGAGAACAGGGAACAAGTGGAAGAGAACTTGGAGAGGTGGAGGTATGCACTTGAAAGAAGAGGAATGAAAGTCAGCCGTAGTAAGACAGAGTACATGTGTGTGAATGAGAGGGAGGCCAGTGGAACAGTGAGGCTACAAGGAGCAGAGGTCACAAAGGTGCAGGACTTCAAGTACTTGGGGTCCACTGTCCAGGAAAATGGGGAATGTGGTAAAGAGGTGAAAAAGAGAGTCCAGGCAGGATGGAGCGGATGGAGAAAAGTTTCAGGAGTGATTTGTGACAAAAAGGTGTCAGCAAAGGTCAAAGGAAAAGTTTACAAGACAGTGGTGAGACCAGCTATGTTGTATGGTCTGGAGACAGTGGCATTGACAAAAAGACAGGAGAAAGAACTGGAAGTGGCAGAAATGAAGATGTTGAGGTTCTCCTTAGGAGTGACAAGGATGGATAAGATCAGGAATGAGATCATCAGAGGTACAGCACATGTTGAACAACTGGGAGATAAAGTTAGGGAGGCCAGACTGAGATGGTTTGGACATGTCCAGAGGAGGGACAGTGGGTATATTGGTAGAAGGATGTTAGAAATGCAGCTGCCAGGAAAAAGACACAGAGGAAGGCCAAAGAGGAGATATATGGATGCAGTTAGAGAGGACATGAAGGTAGTTGGAGTGAGGACAGAGGATGCAGAGGACAGAGTGAGGTGGAGGAGGATGACTCGCTGTGGCGACCCCTGAAAAGGGAAAAGCCGAAAGAAGAAGAAAGAATTTTCTGCTTTTTGCTAGCCTTACTATCATTTTTATATTTAGGCCTTTTGCTACCTTCAGCTAGTCTATTTTTGCTTTTAGCTAATCTTTGACTGCGTTTAACTAGCATTTTGATATTTTTAGCTGTCATTTTTTTGGTATTCGCTTTTAGCCCATTGCTCTTTTAACACTTAGCTTTTTGCTTATTTCTGCTAATCTTTTGCTGCTCTTAACTACTTTTTCACTTTTGAACTAGTGTTTTGATACTTTAAGCTTATGTTTCAAAACTTTTAGCTAGTGTGCTGATAGTTTTAGATATTAGCCTTCTGCTACTTTCAGCTAATCTTTTGCTACTTTTTAAGCAATGTTTTTATACTTTGAGCTAGTGTTTCAAAACTTTTAGCTAGTGTGTTGATGCATTTAAAAATTAATCAGCCTTTTGCTACTTTCAGCTAATCTTTTACTACTTCTAGCTTTTCATTCATTCATTCAACCTTTATTTAGTCAGGTAAATCTCATTGAGTCTCGTGGACTCATTTACAAGAGCGACCTGCTACAAACTAAAGAATGATGAACAGCAATGGTAGAATTTCCTTAAAAAATAAACAATAGAAAAACATAAGAGAGAAATACAGATTTTTTTTAAACAAAGCATCAAAAACTATAGCAAAATGTTATAAGATAGATGTATAAAATCAAAAACAAGAACATATCTGCATTGGTTTTTGCCAGGATTCCAACAGATTTAGCTATTTGTTTCCTTCCTTTAGCTTTTTTCTTCTTCAGCTAATGTTTTGCAGCTTTCAGCTAGTGTTTTGCTTCTTTTGGCTGTAATAACTCCGTTTCAGCTTCATCACTGAGCAGAAAGTACAAAAACAAATCAGTGGAGTAAATATCAACGGTCTTGATGCGTTCAGGCGTGAAGCTGCCGTCTTTGACCGTATCTCCAGGTTCTGTTTGGAGTGTCCTGATCTGAGTTTCCTCAGAAGTTAAACCCACATCTTCTCTCAAATCAGATGTTTATACTTTTCTGTGATCAGCTGCGGTCCAGACCAACAGCCGACACTACGACCAAAGCCACGCCGCTCCTCAGGGCTTCGGCTCCTACAGCGGAGGTGCCGACCGACCGTCCTCAGAAACGCCCTCCGCTTCAGTTCACTCGTCCCCGGGGCACCACCCAGGTAACACGGATATTTTCAGAGTTTGTTACATTTTTAGGGAGAGTGTTTCTGGTTTTGTTCATTTTTTTTTCCCCACTTGAAGTGTTTTTTGTTCAAAAAGGACGTGATCACAGAGAGAATGAGACAAAGGGTTTTGTTTTGGCTGTTTTGGTTCAACCCTGTAACACATTTCATGATCAGTCAGAGACCAGCGGTGTGTGCGGGCGCTTCCCCTGTTCACAGCTGCGCTCTGGAAATTTAGCACACGTCATCTGCCGTGCACACAAAACATTTGCAAATGTGCAGGTGTGCAACGTTTGGTCCAGATTTCAAGGTTTCAGGATCAGAACAACGTTTATTCTTGTCCGTGTGCCAGATGTTTCTCTAGACCAGTTAACGACTCTTTACGTTCCAGAAACAGTCTACAGATTCCGATCCAGTTTCACTTTCTTTAGTCAGAAATATTTGCGTCTTCTAAGGAAGACGCAGAAACCTCAACTGCTTAAAGTTGAATTGTTAAACAAATATAATGAATGTATTTAAATGAGTAATATATACAATTGAAAGTTGATTGAGTTATTTATTTATTATTATTATAGAAATACCCTGATGCATGCTCAATAATCCAGGTAGAAAAATCTAAAAAAGCTAAGTCTGGTCCTCTGGACATTCAAAAAACAAAACAAAACAAAGCAAAAAAACTGTAGAAACGTTTCGTCTTTCGTCCGAAAGACTTCCTCAGTCTGAGAAGCTGTGTTCAGCTCAGTCTTATAAATAGCACCCTCCCACAGTGGATCAACCAGTTGGCTGATGACAGCCGAAACCAGCTGCTCACATGATCAAGGAGGACCATCAGCCTGACGATGGATCGTTAACACCCTGATGGTTGTTTGCTATTCACAGAGGGCTGAGTGATACTAGCAATAACAGCATTGTAAGTGGGGGACAGTTGAACCCGGAGGCCTCCACCTCTGTTTAATGATGGACGGTTTCTTTTCACAAAGATGGCCTCCTTTACTCCTCTCTCAAACCATTGTTCCTCTCTATCAAGGATGTGAACATCTTCATCCCTGAAAGAGTGACCGCTGGCTTGGAGATGAGTGTAGACCGCAGAGTCCTGACCTGATGATGTTGATCTTCTGTGCTGGGCCATCCTTTTGGCCAGTGGCTGTTTAGTTTCCCCGATGTAAGACTGATCACAGCCCTCCTGACACTGAACAGCATACACAACATTACTCTGTTTGTGCCGGGGGACTGGATCTTTGGGATGATGTTTGATTGCTTGATGCATGATTGTTTTGTTTTGTTTTTTGAATGTCCAGAGGACCAGACTTAGCTTTTTTAGATTATTATAGAAAATTTTGTCTAAATTCTATTGGATAAATAAGGAGCAGATTTAATAAGATATTTCTTCATCTGCTACCTTTCATTTTATATTTTATATATTTTTTTCTTTATATGTTTTTTCTTTATGTTTTTTTTTTCAGTTACATATGTTAATTGTTGTAATTCATTGTGTAAATGTTTTCTTTTAATGTTTTTTTTCACTCTTCAATTACATATATGTTAATTATTGTATCTCATTATTATTATTATAAAAAGAGCATAATGTGTTTCTGTTGTCTTCAAATAAACCTCTAGCTCAGTTTTAGCTGTGCTTCTTCGCCTGGTCCCAACAGTTGTTGATGTTGGCACCGAACCTTTGAGATAAAGTTTAGTTTATTTAGTAAACTTGAACGACTGTCGGCAAGTCGTTTCAGGCAAAAACATGTCTGAGTCACATTTAATCTACACCTAGAGATATTTGTGGTGCACAACACACCAAATAATACAAAATGGATTTTTTTTTTTGTTTTTCTTTTCAAATGTACCGGTACTCTAAACTTTTGCTTGTTTTAAAGGCAACTTTGAGTTTCTTTCTTCTTGTTTGTAATGGGCTTTTTAAAGGAGAACTGCATGTGATAAAGACATTTTGATTGCTTAAGAAAGTAAATTACTTGAATATGTTAAGACACACAGATTTGTGCATTTTGCTGGTGTTTGTAGCGTTTTATGGGTAAGAGTGTTCACCGAGACGTCTCAAACGACACGACTCCGAGACGTTTTTAGGTGATTTGGTGTAATTTACTCAGGTGGATAAAGACGCCCACCTGATCTGTTTTCTGATGAACCTCTGCCGCTCCCCCTTCCAACAGGCCGGACGTACGGATATGTTGCTAATAGTGGAGCTAGCTCAACCTCCGCCGCCGCCTCGGGCCCAGCGGGAGCCCTCTCTTCATCCAGCTCTGATGAGGATGATGAGGAGGATGAGGATGAGGAAGCAGGTCTGCTTTAGCTTTATATCAGTCTGTCCATCTTGTTACCACTTTGTCCCACCTCATAAACTCATCTCGATGTTCTGAACCCCTAAACGTGTCTTCACCTCCTCCTCTGCTCTGCTGACGGTCACTTCTGCTCATCTAACAAGAGTCAGGTCCTCTGGACAGATTCTTCTTGTTGAAACGTTTCATCTTTTATCTAAAAGACTTATTCAAGTCTGAGGAACTGCAACAAACTCAGTCTTATAAGCAGCACCTTCTTGTTATGGATCAACCAGTTTGCTGATGACATCCAGAACTATTCACACGGGGAACCATCAACCTAACAACGGATTGTTAGTGCCCTGATGGCCGCTTACTATTCACAGATGGCTGAGTGATGCAGTAGTGTAAGAGACGTTATTGTATCACCTAGCCCTTGTTTCAACAAAGAGGACCCCGTCCAGAGGACCTGACTCCACCTCGTTAGATTTATCCACCTGGATCACTGAGCATGCATCGGGACTTTTGCTCATCGTGCTCCTGATCCGTTCATTTCTCTTCATCTGTGCAACTTCCTTTTAAATCAGCTCGACAGAGTTCTCCACCTCCTCCCAATTTATTGCAGCTCCAAACTCATCGAAGCTCTCCGTTTCCCTCTTAGAAACATTAAAAGGAGGTAGATTAGCATTCGGTGCCTCGTAGCTTCTTCCAGGTTCTGTTTGTGGCACAAGATCTTGTCAGTGATGGTTGAGTTTAAAAGAAACAACTTCTACACACAAAAATAATAAATGAACGAACTGTGTTTATTTTTCCACCCTGCTGACAGTTGAGGATAAAAAACAAGTTGCGAGTTTGGATTTTTTTAATTTACATTTGTTTAAAAATGTTTTGCACAAGTAGGTGATTATACAAATCGTTCACAGTTAGAAAACAAAATGAAAAGCTGTTAAAATGTACAAATATGTACATTTTGCTTTTAGATCGGTGGAAATGAAAGCTGAGCTTCAGTCCTGTTTTATTTAGCAGAATGTTTATTTAGTTTACATAAAAATCAAGCAAACTTTATTTATGAACCACCTTTTTATACAAGGAAACGGATGGAAACAATAAAACGTGAAAGAAAAGCAATAAGCAATCAAAATGCGTACAAGTTTATTTTAAACTGAATAAATGCGTCTTTATTCGAACGCAGATTTTTTTCTAAAAGAAAAATCAACAATCTGACAACAAATGGTAAAGTTTATTTTATAACACATTTTAAAACTACTTTTGTCAGTTAAAACAACGCAGATGAACTCAAATACGGCACTACACCACTTAAAACAAATAAAAATAAATGAATAAACAAGATTATATGGTTTAAAAGTTTATTTTTTTCTTCATTTCTAGCTGATTCAAAACGCTGCTTCGGATGCTGTCGATGCCTTGGAAAGAATAGGAGCGGACCGTTTCTGCTTTAGTGCCACATTGTTGTTTTAAAATGCAAATTATCTATTATTGTACGTGGCACAGTTTTACATAATGTCCTGTATTTGCATTATTGTTCAAACATCAGACTAATGGAAAAGTTTAGTTATTAATTCAGTGATTTTTAGGCCTCAGTCTTCCACTGGTCTCTTTTTTTTTTTTCATTAAATCTGAAATGGCAACAAGAAACAAAATATATTCCCTTCCCCTTCAATAATTTCAATTACAGTACCGGTAATCGCACGTTTGTTTTGACTCTTCTTTGCTTAAATTAAAATCAGACCGACCAGAAACAACATCTAAAATCAAACTTGGTCTTTTACGGCCCGCGTAGACAAACCCGCTGCTTTGCATTCAAAGCCTGTTCTGCTCGTGACGATCCCCGAGGAGCGTTTCTTCATCAGCCAGAGGTTAGCAGGTGGTAAAAATAGCCGCTCCCCCGTGGCCAGGTGTTTGCCGACTGGTCGCAGGAGACCACGCCGAGCTCTTCTAACAGTCGTCATCGCGTCTCGGTGAGAAGCAGACGTCTTGTTTTAGTTTTCTGTTCGTCTCTCGTGGGCTCAGCGTTTCTCTCCGGTGGTTCTCCGACTCTCGCAGCACGAGTTGCTTCAGCGTTACAGCTCCGGTTCAGAAGAAGTCGGTAGGTTGTTAGAAATGTAAATATTTATTTATTTTTATTTATAACATTTGTTCTTTTTTTACAAAAACAAAACAATCCCATAAATGAAAACGTACAAAAAATATATATATAAAAAAGAAAGCAGAAAGAAGAAAAAATCTTATAACGGTATATCTGCCCCTTTTTTTCAAACAATCAGTTCAAACAATAATAATCTTCCAGTAACAGAACAAAATGAATAACTCTTACTAATTTTCTAACTAATACAATACACATTACGCTACTTCATATATATATTTTTTACAATTTAGTTTTGATCATTTAAATAATGATAATGGGGTGCCCACACTTTCAGCATGGAGTGATGTTCAGAAAAAGTCAATAGGTTGTTAGAAATGTAAATAAAAACAGAATGCAATAATTTCATAATTTCATAGCCACAATGGGGCGCAGCAAACATCAGCTGTTAAAGTGGAGAAATTGTGCTTATTTAAACCAGGACCAGAGAAGACCGGGTGTTCATTCTGGTCTGTTGGAGGACTCGACAGTCCCGGTCTTCTTTGCTGGATGGGAGCAGAGGTTTTAAAACCTGTACACTGTTGAAGCCTTTCCAGATGTTGACCTTTATTACAGTTATGCTCAAAGTCAGTATTTTGTGATGCTTTGCAGCCTAGATGGTTTCATGACTACTTCTGGTTCGTACACTCCGGCTATAGCTGGGGTGTCCCCTCTTTTTCAGCATGGAGTGATGTTCAGCAAAAGTCAATAGTGTTAGAAATGTAAATAAAAACAATGCCATAATTTGATAATTTCATAACTACAATCGTGCGCAGTAAACACATCAGCTGTTGAAATGGAGAAAGTTTCGAAGGAGAAACGAGACATATTTAAATTTGATGGCAACAACACAACTTTTTAAAAGTTTTTCTTTGTTTCCTTCTGTGAAGCAAGCGCTTTATAAATAAAATTGATGATGTTGATGGAGCTCCTTTTAAAATGACCAAATCAAAGTGATCTACCCTATAAGGCCCTGTGTGCATGAGAACAACTTCAGGAAACGTGTTTTTTCAATGTTTATTAAACAAAAAATACACAAACGTTGTAGTTCTGTTGACGGGGCGGGGCGCCCCACTTGTATAATGGTAGGGGAAACACTGCTATGATACTGTTGATGCACGTGGTGTCTTATTTTACACATTAAAAACAGTAAAATGAGCAATGCCAGAGGCACTAATGCGCCCTCATACCATCAGAGAGGTAGGCTTTTGAACTGGATGGTCCCTCTCCTCTTTACTACAGAGGATGGGGTGTTGTGGTTCTGGGTTAGCTCTGATGCAGAGAAGACGGCAGCGGTTCTGGGCGATGTTCACATCTGGCTTCTTGTTTGCCTGATAGAGCTTTCCAGACCTGGTTTAAATGCAGGGACTTGAAAATAACCATCCAATATTTACGTTCATTCTCGTCCTTTGAGCTCAGATTTCTACAGATTCTTCTAATCTGGTGATGAGATTATACAGTGTGGGGCAGCACTTACCAAAAAGTTAGCTTTGCTGTTAGCGGATCAACAAAACCGTGCCCATCCCTGAGATTATGAACCTGAGATTATGGCGTTTCAAAGTCTTTCATTGAGGAACTTTATTCTGACAGTACTGTATTCTTCTATTTTTGGACAGTTTTTCACAGACTGGTGAACCTCTGCCCATCTTTACTTCTAAAATGCTCTTTTTATCCTCACTCCTCTGACTGACCTGTAACTAATTAACCCAACCAGTTGTAAAATGCTCCTTCAGCTGTATTTTACGTGTATCTCTTATTTTACAGCCTTTTGTTGTCCCCAGAACAACATTTGTGAGATGTGTTGCCATAAAATTTAAAGTTATCTCATTTACCGGTAAATAAAAAATGGAAACAATTTCTTAGATTAAACATTTGATATGTTTACTATGGTCAGTTGTAAATTAAACAGGGGATTGCAAGATTTGCTTTATTTTTTATTTTTACACAATATTCCAACTACTGTATTTGGGAAATGGAGTTTAATATTAAGAATAATGTATTTTATGATAAAGCGTTATTTAAATTTACGCCGACATAATGAAGAGATGGAGCTGCGTTTCAAAGAATCTTTAGACGAGTCGAAGAAAATTAAGTGTACCAATGTATTTTTAACGATTTCATACAGTCTGATTCTGGACAAAGCAGGTATTACAGTAGTTCACTTTATTAGTTCTGGACTTTTTCACTTTGAGTGGTACAATCCAGAGCCCGACCGATATATCGGTAGTGCCAATATTTTAAGCCGATATATAGACATTTTGGGGACGTATCGTGATAATTGTCCCAATCTGTGCCAATCTAAACACGTCTACCGGTAATTTTCACCCCTAAAATGCTGTGAATGAACCATGTTCACTCAAAAAAGGTATACGCTAGGTCGAAATAAAGGTTGAATGAATGAATGAATGAATACGCTAGGTCCCTCGCTACTTCACAGTTTGTTTATCGCGGACTCTCTCTATTGCGGTTTTTCAAAATAAGATTGGACATGACACACAATTGGCTGTTTGATGGATGAGTCGCACGATCGGCATGGAATTTTTATTTAAAATAAATTATTTAAAATTATTTAGCACCTGCTGCACCTTTGTGCAGCCCATATTGCAGGATAAGCTTCCAGCAGATCAGCTGTTCTCGTGCAGAGCATAGAAATGGGTGTGGCCAAGAGTTTAGAAACGTTTAGAATATTGCTAGTGTGGGGGAAGGGTTTAAAACACCTTTTATTTATATACTGTTTATGTGTGTATATATATATATATCCAATTTGCATGTCTTGCGACTTATGTGGAGAAGCAACATATTTAGGGATTTTTCCCCATATTTTTTAGACCAATTTTTGGCTGAGATATGACCGTTTCCATTCATTCTGACGAAAAAAATGGAGCAGTACCACTTTCGGCCACTAGCTGATTTGACCATTACGTGCATTTATTAAGGAAAAGTTCAGCTCAGATACATGTTTACTATAATTTTCAGCAAACAAATAATTGTTTTTAAGTGTAATCTTGTTAAAGTCCTTCCGTGCACGCTCCTGTGGCCATTTGGCAGCCAATCAATTTTTGGCAAAACACCGGCCCACATTTCCGGGTTGTCCGCGGTGAGGCATAATAGATGCGACGTGTACGGCGTAGCAGAGGATGATGGCAGAATCTAACGTAAAGGTAAAATATGTCAGTGTTAGTAAAATTATCTTTTTCATCCTCAATAAAATGCATCGTTTGTCTGAAATCTTTACTGCTCTTCAAAGAAAAAACAAACTCAGCTGCTGCGGTCAATGCTGATTAGACCTTCAGCATACGGGACTGACTGTTTAAACAATGAACAGGGAAGGACGTTTCTTTGTTTAATTTATATTTATGTAACACTTGATAACTTCATGGTCAGTGGAGGACAGAAAAACGTGGACGTTAAGAAGTCTGTTTCAAGACTTCAAGCGTTAAAACAGGTAGCTGTTTACCGTACTTAGATTCTTGGAGGTGGACAATGCTTAAGAACTTTCAGCCAATATATCGGTTATCGGCATTCGCCTTTCGTTCCCAATATTGTATCTGTATCGGTGATAGCCAAAATGTGCATATTGGTTGGGTTCTAGTTCAAACTAACTTATATTAAGTAAATAAAGACCTGCTGAGGTGCTGCTTTAGTCGATTAGTTCTAGAACCGTCCTGCTGGTTTGTCGGTTTTTGATTCACGTACACGTTGCAGCATTCAGCTCAGACGCTGTCTTCCTCAGTGCCTGTTGTAATCAGATTAGTGTCACCTCAGATTGTCTGAATGGAGTTGTGACTTTCAACTTAATCTGAGATGGAACCAGATTAAGGAAAAACCAAATGATCTGACTAAAACCACATTCTAGATGTAAAAATGTTTTATTTTGAAACTGTGTTTATCGACGACAGAGTTGAAGAAATGAGCAGGCTGTCCTGGTTTTCTGCCTCTTCTAGAGTCCGTAATCCATCAGTCTGCTGCTCAGATTTAGTCCGAGGTAATTGGATCGAGTTCGGCCCAGTTGGATCTCTGCTACATGTTGGCTTGTTGTTCTACATCCTTCCCCTTTGACCCGCTTGGATTAACAGCTTCATTCAAATATTCTGTTTCTGTAATCCTTTTGCTTAGGGGAGAAATTGTGGTTGTTGAGAATATTTTAGAGCGTTTTCTCTGCAGTTAACTGGACACTGGTATAAAATAAGAGTGGGGAAGTGGGATAAAATGCAACAGTGGTACGAGTTAAATGGGAATAGTTGATATTAAGTTACAAGCATCATGTCGAGCTCTTAATTACATTTAAACTAGAACCCGACCGATATGGAATTTTTTTTCTCTCACGATACTGCGAGGGGAAGGCGTCTGCCGATAACCGATATAATGGCTGAAGATTCTTGAGCTTTGTCCAGCTCCAAGAATCTTAAGTAAACAGCTACTTTTAAACCTGTTTTAACACTTGAAGTCTTGAAACAGTCTTCTTAACGTGCATTCACATCTTCTATCCTCCACTATTCACTATTCAAGTGTGTTACATAAATATAAATTAAACAAAAAAACACCCTTCCCTCTCATTGTTTAAGCAGTCAGTCACGTATGCTGAAGGTCTAGTTGACTGACCGTAGCAGCTGAGGTTTTTTTTTTTTTTTTGTGAAGTAAAGATTTCAGACAAATGATGCATTTCATTGAGGATGACTAATACAGGTAGTCCTCGACTTACGAACGAGTTCCGTTCCTGTGCACCGTTCGTAACCCAAATTTGCCGTAAGTCGGAACTCATTACACGTGGCGTTCGTAAAACCGTTTTTTTTGCCGTAAGACATGAGACTGAACAAGCGTACATACTGGTCCATAAACATGCACAGAACTTTATTTACAAACAGTTAGCTAACACGGTGTACCTAACACATTCATCTAAAAACACATACCTGTACAGTATTTACTGTACAACAGTACTGTTCTGCACAGCACGTTCACTAATAAAAAAAAACAGTAAAAAACAGTGCCGTAGTGTACAGTCCAGGAACTATAAAAAGGTAGAATCTAGGGCTGGACGATATGGCCAAAATTTTTATCACGATATAGTTCTTAATTTCGGTCGATATCGATATAATTCGATATCGATATAAACAATATAAAAGCCTAAAAAAAAACTATAAACTATACAAATAAGTTAATGTTAACCTTGTATTTGTATTTAGCCTCCAAAAAGATGGAAATCACCATCAAATAAACATAAACTTCTCAACCCAATAATTCTCAGTCGGGTCATCTGGACAGTTTATTTTTTATAGAAACGTTTCACCCTCCATCCTCCATCCAGTTTCTATAAAAAGAAACTGTCCAGATGACCCGACTGAAAATTATTGGATTTGGTACGTGGATTATTGAGCATGAACTTTCTTGCCATAAAATTCTCAACTGTGTCAATATTAATAGTTTTAACTTTAAACATCTTTAAAATTTACAGCATTGAAATTCATAGTTAATTAAATAAAACTTTTGGGTGTTGTTATTTATAAGAAGCTGACATAGAAATCTCATGGAAATTACTTAAGAATAAAAATAACAAAATCAATTGCATTACTGTATAAAGTAAAATAGTTTTTGAATGACAAAGTTTTGAATATATTGAATAATGTAATGATTGTTCCATATTTAATCTGTTGTAGCACCCTGATGGTTGTTTGCTATTCACAGAGGGCTGAGTGATACTAGCAATAACAGCATTGTAAGAGGGGGACAGTTGAACCCGGAGGCCTCCACCCCTGTTTAATGATGGACGGTTTCTTTTCACAAAGATGGCCTCCTTTACTCCTCTCTCAAACCATCGTTCCTCTCTATCAAGGATGTGAACATCTTCATCCCTGAAAGAGTGACCTCTGACCTGGAGATGAGTGTAGACTGCAGAGTCCTGACCTGATGATGTTGATCTTCTGTGCTGGGCCATCCTTTTGGCCAGTGGCTGTTTAGTTTCCCCGATATAAGACTGATCACCCTCCTGACACTGAACAACATACACAATATTACTCTGTTTGTGCCGGGGGACTGGATCTTTGGGATGAACCAGTCTTTAATGTATTTTGGGGTTTAAAAGCCACTGGGACGTTGTGTTTAGAAAATAAACGTCTCAATGTCTCTGAAACTCCTGCAACATCTGGAATGACCACTGGTCTGGGTCTGGGTTCCTTCTTTTCACCTGATGGCTGCTGGAGTCCTGTTTGGGTTTCTTCTCTGCTTTCAGGAAGGCCCAGTTAGGATATCCACATTTCTCTAGAGCCTGTTTTGTGTGTGATTTCTCCTTCTGTCTGGCTGCTGAGTTAGTGGGGACGCTGTCTGCTCTGTGGTACAGAGTCCTGATGACTCCTAACTTGTGCTCCAGAGGGTGATGGGAGTCAAACTGTAAATACTGGTCTGTGTGTGTGGGTTTGTGGTACACCTCAGTTTGCAAATTTCCTCTATCAGAAACTGAGACCTCACAGTCCAAGAAAGCCAACCTGCCATTTTTTACATCTTCTCATGTGAACTTGATATATTTATCCACAGAGTTGATGTGATCAGTGAAATGTTGGACTTGTTTAATTTTAACCCAGGTATAATCAACATATCTGAACCATGTCCCTGAAAAGGATGTCAAGGCTCTCTTTTCTACCTCCTCCATGTACAGGTTAGCAACAATAGAAGAAACTGGGGATCAGCATCTTCTGATTTGGTTGAAGACAAACATGTGGAAGAAGAAGGGTCCATGACTGAGGTGGTAGAAAAAATATTTGAGGTGTCTGGCAGGACAGCCTTGGGTCAAAGGAGGGTGGTATGTGTTTGGCTTGTGACAAGAGAGGAGGACGTTGAGTTTGTTCCTGAACTGAACCTATTGAAGAACGTGTTCAGTTAATTGGCTCTGTCCAGGCTTCCATCCTTCTGATCATCCTCCTGTTTGAAGCCTGTG
>JBBPBX010015187.1:0-21164 GCA_038048925.1 Garcialebias charrua | reverse complement strand
TCTGTATATACTGTATACTGTATATATATACTGTGTATATATTTGTTTTGTGGTTAAGTATATTGGTTTTCCTGGCACGTTGGTCCCCATATGTATTTATACACTTTGTTAAATGATAAACTTATAAGTAATAACTTGTCATTTGTTCTGCGGACCCCAGTTTGAGAACCACGTGAATCAGATGACAATCGCAGCTGAAATTATTGCTTCTTCAGACAAGCTAATTGAGTCTGCTGGAGTGGAATATTTAAAGAAAAATCAAATAAATACCAACAAAGTGAACTGAATCAACGGTCGCTTGAACATGGATGATGAACAGGAAGATGAATTACTCCATCCTGGAATGTAAATTGTGCCATCAGGCTTGAAGGAAGTTAAATTACAACCAGTTAAATTCTTTAAGAAGAAGAAGAAGATGTTCCAGGAAGGGTGAAATTATGGAAAGCGTCTTGTTTGCTTTAAATGTCACTTTTCTTTCTTGGCAGATGTCTTCATACCGTCTCATGACAGTTTGATGGTGAACCTAAAGGAGAGTCAGGAGGTACTTCTTCCTTCCCGTCGCAAACCTTACCTTGCTTGGTAGAAAAGGAAACGCCAGCTGACACCTGAGACGCTCAGCAGAGCTGGTGTAATGCAAACGTTTCTCTTCCAGCTGGTGAAAGAGCTGCTGACGTCGCTGCCGGCCATGTTCAGTCAGAGCAGAGACACGCACAGCGCCCTGGGTCCGGCCTTACAGGCGGCCTTCAAACTCATGTCGCCCACCGGCGGCCGCGTCACGGTTTTCCAGACGCAGCTGCCGACACTGGGCGCCGGGAAGTTGCAGTCGAGGGAAGACCCCAACCAGCGCTCAAGCACCAAGGTTCACGTCATAATTGACTTCATCACAGTTTGTGTTTGCACTGAACTCCGTTTATTGTTTTCTGATAGAACGTGAGCTCTAAATGTCGTTTGTTTTAGGCCTAAATAAAGTTTGATTGATTACTTCTTTGTTGTAACAACGATTCTTGGCAGTAAATCTTATTCTGTGTATTGTCCCCTGTCGTGGAGTGAGATGGGGGGATAGGAAGTCCTGTACGTGAATGTTGTGAGAGCCATGACTTCAAAAATAAGCAAGGTGCTGACTTCCATTTTGGCGTGTTGCTATATAGAAGTAAGAACGGTTCTTTTAAAAATCTGCGTTGCCAGGTCAAAATCCAGGGTGGCCATTGTTCTATCAAAGAAATAATCAACCACGCTCAAAGTTTCTTGCATTTTGTGCGATCTTTATGTACATCCCTGTCACTGATGCTTTCAGCTCTTCACTGAACACAACGCTTTTATCCCAGAACTGATTTATTTTTATTGTCAGAATTCACCTTCTTGTCATCATCACGTTTTATTTTTAGGGAGTGCAGCACCTCGGTCCTGCCACAGATTTTTACAAGAAACTTGCTCTGGACTGCTCAGGTCAGCAGATCGGAGTGGATCTCTTCCTTCTCAGCTCGCAGTACGCCGACCTTGCTTCACTCGGTAAGAACAAGTTCTGTCTCCGTCCTTTCGATTGTTTCTCAAAGACCTAAATGTGACACGTTGAAATCTTTAAAGGATGAAGATTAAGTCTTTCAGTCTGGTTTTAAACAATTACACAGCACCGAAACATCTTTGGTCAGGGTTTGTAATGACATTCTGTTAGCAAGTTATTCTAGTCAGTTTGCGATACTTGTACTCCTGGACCTTACCGCTGCTTTTGATGCTGTTGACCACAGTGCCCTTATGTCAAGTTAGGACACTGGGTTAGGGTTACAGGTACAGCATTAGAGTGGTTCCGTTCGTACCTGTGTGACAAGACTTTGTGTTAAGGTTGGAAATAGTTTATCTGTCTCAGTGCCTCTTTGCTGTGGTGTTCTACAGGGCTCGATTCTTGGACCCCCTTCTGTTTTCACTTTATCTGCTCCCTGGGGTCTACCTGAGGAAACATGGTCTTTCATTTCAAAAGTCAAAAGTCAACTTTATTGTCAGATCTGCAATATGTACAGTGCAGGACATACACAGGACCGAAATTGCGTTTCTCTCAGTCCCTCGGTGCAACAGTAAACATCTAAACATTGAAACACTGAAACATATAATAATAGACATAAGCATAAAAATAGTAAAACTAACACTGTCCTGAGTTTTTTTTTTTTTTTGCATAGTGGTATAAAAAAAGAGTATAAAAAGTATAACTAAAATAAACTAAAGGTTTCTAGCATTGACATTTGCAAAGTGGCAAAGCAGCGTATGAGTCAATGTACACAGTATATGTATGAGGTAGTAGTTGATGTTGTTGTAGAGGCAAAAAGTGGCATATGCAGTAAGGCACATTGGGCATCCCTAAATAAGACCGTTCAGAGCACACTGTATATGTACCAGCAGTGGTGTAGATATTAGAGTAGTGTAAATAAATGTAAACAGTAGTAATTACATGTAAGCAGTAGTAATAAAAGTAAACAGTATTAATAAATGTAAACAGAGAATGTAAACAGTATTATGATTATAGGCAGTGATGTAATACAGACATTAGTGCAAGTATGAGAAGTAGTGCAAACTGTATGAGCACATGACCGAGAGTTTAGTGAAAACCCGTTTGGTGACACAGAGTCTAGTGTTAAAAACTTTGTGTTGAGTGATAATATGTGAGAAAGTTTTAGTGTTAAGGCAGTTCAAATGGGAGGGGAGGCAGAGCAGGCAGAGTGTTTAGCATTCTGACTGCCTGATGAACAGAGCTGTCTCTCAGTCTGCTGGTTCGAGCCTGGAGACTCCTCAGTCTCCTTCCTGATGGCAGCAGTCTGAAGCAGCTGTGTAGTGGGTGTGTGGGATCACCTGCCATGCGGTGGGCTTTCCGAGTGAGGCGTTTGCTGTGTAAGTCCTGCAGTGAGGGCAAGGAGGTGCCCACGATCTTCTCAGCTGCTCTCACAATGCGCTGGAGGCTCTTGCGGCAGGATGCAGTACATGCACCAAACCACACAGTGATGCAGCTGGTCAGGACACTTTCTATGGCACCTCTGTAGAAGGTGCTCATGATGGGGGTTGAAGCTCCAGCCCTTTTCAGCTTGCGGAGAAAGTAGAGACGCTGGTGAGCCTTCTTTGCCAGTGCTGCAGTGTTCCTGCTCCAGGACAGGTCCTTTGAGACGTGCACTCCCAGGAACTTGGTGCTGTCTACTCTCTCCACTGCGGTGCTGTTGATGGTCAGAGGGGCATGTTGGGCATCCCTCTTCCTGAAGTCCACAACAATCTCCTTTGTCTTCTCCACGTTGAGAGTGAGATTGTTGTGTCCGCACCACAAGGCCAGGCGGCTCACAACAATCTAAATATTAAATATTATAATTTAAATATTATAATTTCATTGTTATGCCTATGATTGTCTGATTTATCTGCCCTTAAATCCCAACTCCATTCACCCTCTGTTAAAATGTCTTGACATCAAAGCATGGATGGCTTCAAACTTTTTAAGTTCCAACGATCAGAACACTGAAGTTATGTTTAGCCGTAACTCTACCGCTGTCACTGATCCCGTAAACCTCGACTCTCTTCAGCCATATTTTAAGCAGTCTGTTACAAATCTCATGATGGTTTTAGATTGTGACTTTAATTTTAATAAACAGATAAACTATGTTCTACAAAAAATCTTATTCTAGTTAAGGCAGATAGCAAAAGCTCATGTCAGTGTTGACCAGATTTGACCTTTAAAAAAATAATCCATGCCTTCGTTACAACCCAACTACAGTAGACTACTGTAACGCTCTTCATGTTGAGGTCAGTCAGGTCTCCCTCTCACGTCTCCAGCTCGTCCAAAATGCTGCAGCTCACCTCTTAACAGGAACTCTTAGGTTTGAGCATATTTCACCAGTTTTGTCCTCCCTTCTCTGGCTCCCTGTACATGTCAGAATATATTTTAAAATTATCCTGTTGATATTTAAGTGCTTAAAGTGCCTTGCACCTTCATATATCACTGACCTACTTCAGCCACATGTTCCTTCTTGGGTGCTGAGATCATCTAATCAGCTTGGTTGAACCAAAAACCAGACTGAAGCTCAGAGGAGATCAGGCTTTTTCAGTCGTGAACTCTGGAACGATCTGCCCCAACATTAGACAGACCACTTCACTTCCTGTTTTTAAATCTCTTTTGAAAATGTCTGTTTTCACTGACGTTTACCACAGTGTGATTTGATTTACTATTTCATTTGTTTTGTTTTTATGTTTTTATTTTTTACGTTTTTGACCTTATTGTAAAGCACTTTGGTAACAGCTGCTGTTTTAAATGTGCTTTATGTTTATTAAATTTTTATTAAATTTGTTCATTTTTTTAACAAAAGAAACACAATACAAGACAATCCCATTAATGATACGTACACAATGTAAAAAAAAAAAGAAAGGTAGCAGAAAGAAGAATAAATCTTATTATATCTGCCCCTTTTTTCAAACAATCAGATTAAACAATAATAATCTTTCACCAGCAGTACAAAATGACTAACTCTTTCTAATTTTCTAATACTAATACTAATACATAACTAATAATTGATACAATACACATTACGCTAATTCATATATATTTTTTCAACAAATTCCTTTTGATCATTTTCTTAAATGTAAACAGTGACTTGGCATTTTTAACTACATTCTCCAAGCCATTCCATAATCTAATTCCCTGGATTGAGGTAGAACGTCCCTTCAAACTAGTTCTGAATTGTGGTTTTACAAACATCTCTGTCCCCTTAAGATTATAACAACTTTGTCTTTTAACAAAATTCATTTGGACATTTAAAGGTAATTCGTTATTCTGAGCCCTATACATAATTGATAAAATATTATAATCAACCAAATCATGGAACTTCAATAATTTCAGTTGATAAAATAATGTACTGGATGGATGACAGTAATGTTTTCTAGTGATAATTCTTACAGCTCTTTTCTGTAATACAAAAATAGGCTTTGTGATTGTTTTACACGCTTTCCCCCAAACATCAATACAATAGATTAAGTGTGGAACAATGATTGTGTTATACAACAAATACAGAGCTTTATCATTCAATAGGTCTCTGACCTTGTACAGTACTGCAATCGATTTAGCTATTTTTATTCTTACAGAATTTATGTGTTGTTTCCATGTCAGTTTGTCATCAATGATAACACCCAAAAACTTCACCTCACTCACTCTACAAATCTCAACACCCTCAATTTTGAGTGGAACATCAACAGTTTTCTTTTTATTACTGAATATCATGTAATTAGTTTTTTCTAGATTTAATGATAATTTATTGATTTTAAACCAAGTTTGTATTTTGACAAATTCTGTCTTTATCAATTCCAACATTTGTTCTATATCTTCACCTAAACAGAAAAATGTGGTATCATCAGCAAAAAGTACACATTTAAGGAGTCCTGACACATTTACCATGTCATTCACATATAAAATAAATAGCTTTATAAATAAATTTGACTTTGACTTTGAAACGTTTTGTCTCTTGGAGCTGGGTGTAATTACATCTCGGGACACAAATGAGAGGAAAAGAAGCGACCTGACGCATCGTTGCCTTCAGGATGACAGCAGACGTCTGTAAACCTGGAGGAGTTCCTCAAGGCGTCCTGTGGGGGGTGCCAGGGTTATACAGACGACTGAATTTAAATCGTTCTGTGATCTGATGACAACGGCTCACATCTGCTCAACCCAACAGCTGTTTGTGCCAGCGTCTTCTCGTTTGCTTTGTGAATAAGACGAGTAAAACCAGACGCTGCACATTTTTAGTGAACCGGCTCCTGGTTTGATTTTCAAAATCGTTCCTCGCCGTGGTTGTTTTGTTTTGAGTTGTGTTTTCAAAGAAAATGTTTCTCCTCAGCTTGCATCTCCAAGTATTCGGCAGGAGGCGTCTTCTACTACCCGTCCTTTCATCACATCCACAACCCGGCCCAGCTGGAGAAGTTCCAGAAGGACCTCGAGCGCTACCTCGGCAGAAAGATCGGCTTCGAGGCGGTCATGAGGATACGCTGCACCAAAGGTGTCGGGGTCAGACCCAGATAACCCCATGCGCACAAATGTCACCGCTCCGTTGGAACGTTTCTCCTTTGTGTTTTTCAGGATTGTCCATCCATACGTTCCACGGCAACTTCTTCGTGCGCTCCACGGACCTGCTGTCCCTGGCTAATGTGAACCCGGACTCTGCCTTCGCTGTCCAGATGTCCATCGAAGACTCCCTGGCGGACTCGTCTCTGGCCTGCTTCCAGGCCGCCCTGCTCTACACGTCCAGTAAAGGTGAACACAAGACCCGGTTAAAAACCGGTGTCCAACCAACTGCACATGAGCTTTTATTTCTCACTCAGCCGAGTTACGCTTCAGCTCCTAGAGAACGCCTCGGTTTTACTCGTATTCAGGCGGAGCTGTTGAATATTTGCGTTCCGCTGCTGCAGGGAAAAGGCGAATCAGGGTCCACACTCTGTGTCTGCCGGTGGTGAGTCAGCTGAGCGACGTGTACGCCGGAGCCGACGTCCAGGCCGTCACGTGTCTCCTCGCCAACATGGGTGAGTCTTTTTATATTTCTTCATCTTTACCTGTACAAACTGGCAGCGCACGCCGGAGTCTGCGGGTTCTGTATGGATCTGTAAAACAAACCAGGCGTCACTCCTGCTGCTTGTTCGTTGCATTTCCCAGATTTAACCTCGAAATGTCTTGTTCTTTTTTATTAATACATTTATTTTAATTCATAAAAGAACCCGTTGTTTGCATAAACTGTGCACGTCACGTTTTATTTTCTTTGTACACGTCCACATAAACATAAACGTAAGATTGTTAAAAATGATTCAGACTCTGATTTAATCTGCGTCTTTTAGGTCGGCCTCATTGATGTTGAGATTAACCAGATTTATTCACGTTAAATATAATGTAGGTGGTCGTGAAATGATTAAAAATTTTAAGTATTTGTTTTTCATTTAAATAATTATTTCAGTGATAGTTTAAAAGAAAACTGTGTGTAAATGTTTGGATTTATGCTGGTTTTATGTGGAAAACAACTGAATTTCTGACATCTCAACACCTGCACCATACTGGAAAAATAAAAACCACCATTTGTTTTTAATTTAGATCTAGGAGCTTTAACATCACAGTTCTCTTCATAATTAGGAATTAGATTTTGGATTTAATTCTTTTATCCGTTCATTTTAGCTGATTTGTTGTTTTGGTTTCCAGCCATCGACCGGTCCGTGTCGTCCAGCCTGTCGGACGCCCGTGACGCCGTGGTGAACGCCGCGGTGGACTTTGTGAGCGCCTACAGGAGCAGCGTGTCCAACCTGCAGCAGTCCGGACTCGTCGTCCCCGCGGTCATGTGTCTCTTCCCCCTCTACGTCCTTGCGCTCCTCAAACAGGTGAGGCTGCGTTTAGAAGTGAACCAACACAAGAAGAAATGTTGTTGTTGACTTTAAATTGACTCGTTGAAATGCGAACCGCTCATCCTGAAAGATTAAATAATAATGATGATGATGATGTCACTGCAGGGACACGCCCTTACCGTCCTGAATTACAGCCTTAACAGGAAGTCTTGGTTTTGGGGGGCGAGTGGCTCTGACTGTTACTGAATTCATGTTTACACTTATTTGAACACACACACACTCACACACACACGGAGTAGGTGTTGATCAGAATAACTTTATTTACAAACATGTCTCTGTAAAATAAAGTCCTCTTCAGTTTTGATACTTTTAGCTTATAGTTAGCCTTTTGCTATTTTAACTTGTAGCTAATATTTTACTATGTGTAGCTTAAAGCTATTTTTAGCATTTAGTTAGCCTTTTGCTACCTGTAATTTTCAGCTAGCCTTTTTCTACTTTTCGTTTCTAGTTATCCTTTTATCATTTTAACATTTAGTTGTGCTTTTTCTACGTTTGGGTTTTTAGCTACCTTCTGCTACATTTACCTTTTAGCCATCATTCTGCTACTTTTAGCTTGGCATTTGCTACCTTTGGCTTTGAGCCTTTTCTACATTTTATTTAGCTGTTTGCACTTTTTAACTTCTAGCTATAGCTACTTTTATACCTTTTATAGCTACTGGCTAAAGCTAAAGGCTAGCTACTAGCTAGCTTTTGATGTTTTTAGCTAACATGTTCTCTTTTTTAGCTTTAGTTAGCCTTTTGCTCCTTAAATCTTTTTTAGCTACCCTTCTGCTACAGAAGGGTAGCTTTTAGCTACGATTCTGCTGTTTTTAGCTAATAGTTTGCTAATTTCAGCAAACATTTGGTTATTTGTAGCCTTTAGCTAGCTGATTTCTACAATAAGTTTTGCTACATTTGGCTTTTATCCCACGCTTAGCTTCTTTTAGCTTTTAGCTGGCATTTTTCTGCTTTGAGCTTCTTCTTTTAGCTGTTTACAGGTTTTAGTGAAGTCCTTCAGTGCTCTCGCTGTATTTTAGCAGAAAACGTTTTTTTTGTGTTTAGTTTCTTCACGTTTCGTTCCAGAAAGCTCTTCGGACCGGCACGAGCACGCGGCTGGACGAGCGCGTCTTCTCCATGTGTGAGTTTAAGACGCAGCCGCTGCCGCAGCTGATGAGGACGGTCCATCCGGACCTCTACAGGCTGGACAACATGTCTGACCAGGTGGGACACGTCCAACAGAACCTTTGGTCCAAACCAGGACGTGGAGTCGAATCTTTTTTGTTTCAACATTTCAAACGTTCTAAAGTTGTTTCCACTTAAAGCCTCTGTTGTTCTGTTGGACCTGTAGGGGGCGCTCCACCTGAACGACGCCGTCGTTCCTCAGCCTCACCTGCTGCACCTTTCGGCCGACAGGCTGAGCAGAGACGGAGCCTTCCTCCTGGACTGCGGCGACGTACGGACGCCTTTCTTTACCGAACGAAAGATGAAACTTTTCAGAGCGCGGCCGTTCGGTCACGTGTCTGTTTGTCTCCTGCAGGTGTTTTACCTGTGGGTCGGCAGATGCTGCAGTGAAGCGTTCATCCGAGACGTCCTGGGCTGTCCGAGCTACGCTGCAGTTCCCCCCAACATGGTCGGTAACTCGCCGACTCTGCAGACACGAGCTGAATGAAAACGTTGTGTTCCAGTTCTTGTAACGACAGATTTACTGCTTCAGCGGTTCCGTCCCCACCACACTGTGGGCGTCATGGCAACACCCAGAACTGTCAGCTCTTGTTCACGCTGTCATTTGTATTTTTGTTACAACGGGTCGTTGAATCCCGGAGCCGCCTACGGAACCCTCAGTCGCGGCCACAGGCATGTTCCGTGTCCTCGGCACCGAGAACGATGTTGCTGATGTTTTGGTTCTGCTCTTGTTCTCTCAGAGTCACGTTCCCGAGCTGCAGACTCCTCTTTCTGTGAGAGTCCGAGCGTTCCTCGACTGGCTGCAAGACAACCGAGCCTTCAGCTGCGCGGTCCACGTCGTCAAGTAAGACTCACGTCCACCTCCGGGTCCTGAGGGGGGACAGGTTCATCCTGTCAAAACCGGAGTTTCAGCATCACATGAAAATGAACAACAGCTGTTTTCAGAGTTTTGTTCATCTGTCAGTGACCTTGGTTTGCTGATGAAGGTCACAACGAACCTGATTTCTGTCAAATTCACCTGGAACCTGATTCAGGTGGTTTCCTTGATCTTTTTTTTTCTGTATATTTTTCAGTATCTTTCTCATCCCACAGTTTAGAAGCTCTTTCAACAAATCATAAATCAAAACGTTCAGCTCTTTTAGGATAATCCTGCTATGACTTTTGGTATTGGTGCAACTTTAGCTTTTTCAAATGTTTAGCCTTTTCTGCCATTTTTTTCTCATAGAAAATTAATTGAGCTCATTTTACATCCTTCAAATCTTTAGATGTGTTTACATTTAACTGCTCCTTTCACGTTTTGTTCTGCTTCAGCTTCTTTCAGCTTCCTTCTGCAAATTTAAACTTTTTTAGCTACTTTCAGCTAATTTTAGCTGTTTGGTGCTCCTTTCAGATTATTTCAGCTAACTACAACATGTTTATTCTTCTTCTAGCTTCTTTCTGCTAATTTCAAATTGTTTTGATCTTTTCAGCTTATTTCTGCAAGTTTCAGCTTTTTCTGCTATTTCAGCTACTATTTAAAGACCGTGTAAAGTGAAATTAAATGTGTGTTTTTAGTTTGTCACATGGCATAAATATGTGTTATTAATCACCCTTATAAATCTGACTGATTAAAAACATTGTTTTCCTTATAAAATTAAGTGTCAAAAATCATGAAAAAACATGATTTTGCCTTGCCCTGGAACGGTGGGGGCGTGTCAGCGCGTGGGCGTGGTTTCAGCGCCGTGTCCTGCCCCCTTCAGAGCTGAGCTGTGTCTGGACAGGCAGACGGGTGAAGCAGAGATCCATCTGCTCCGTTCTGGCTGCCAGCAGCTCCTTTTTCCAAGAGTTACGCTGTTTTTAGTGCACTAACAACTCTGGTTTTGTTTTTAAAGTTGAGGACACAAAGATAATTCATAACTCCGCTGTTATGTGTTTAATAATAAGCGCTATTTTAGAAGATGAGCGGACTCGCTGCACCCGGTCCGACCCGGTCACATCGCATGCGGGGTCTGTGTTTGTGATCAAATAAAGAGTAATCACGTTGATAAGTTATCTCATCTGTGTCAGCGGAGTCACGGCGTTTCACGGCGCGCACGGATCGCTCTCACACACACGCGCACACACACACACGCGCGCGCGGGGGGGCAACGCGGAGGTGCAGGTGGCCGCTACAGCAGCATGCCTGGGTTTGTTCTGACTCCCTCCTGCGTCTCAATGTGGGTGCCCTGACCATTGCGACATCCAGGGAAGATGCAGGAACGAGGCATAATTGATTAGCTAGCTAACAGTGAACAAAATATCTATGCTATTGCTATCTGATGCTATCTGCGATTCGCGAGTGAATGGCTCCACCCATGCGAAGAACGACTTTATACGGCTGGAGCAGCAGGGGGTGGGGCTATACTAATGAAAACCGCGTGACGAAACGCGGTCACGTTTAAAACACGCCTAAAAAATCCTGAAAGAGACATATCTTTATACACAGTTTCATCTATAACTCCAAAATTAATTGAGCTACAATTTTGAGACTTTTTACTCATTTACAACATTACAATTATGACATTTATAATGTTTATTTAAGAAAATATTGAAATTCACTTTACACGGTCTTTAACTGTTTTATGCTAATTTTAGCCATTTCAGCTAATTCCACATTTTTTACACTCATTTAAAAAAAATCAGCCTAAATCGTCAAAAATGTGCTCTCTCCACTTCCTTCTGGTAATTTTAGCTTCTTTGTTTTCCTGTAAAGCACTTTGCGATTTTATCTATGAAAAGTGCTCTGTAAATAAAGTTTACATACCGGTACTTACGGTACTTACTGCTTTTTTAGCTACGCAGCTGTATTTAGCTAATTTCAGCTTTTTTCAGATAATTTCTTTTTGATTTCTGCTAATTTAAGATTGTTCTAATTTTCAGCTACCTTGTTAGCTGTTTTTCAGCTAATTTTGGCTGCTTTCAGATAAATGAAAGTTTTTCATGGTAATTTCTGCTACTTTCAGCCTAAATAATTTCTTTATGCTCTTTTTCTGCTATTTCAACTACTATTTAGCTGTTTCTGCAAAAGCCACATTTTTTAGCTTATTTCAGCCACTTTCTTCTGGTAGTTCAGGCGTTTTTCTGACTTTTCAGGCACTTTTCAGCCAGTTTTTGCCCATTTTAACTTTTTATAGCTAAATTCCTTTTTTGTGCTCATTTCTCCTTATTTAAACCTAATTTAGCAAATATGTGTTATTTCAACTTTTAATTTAGGCTTGTTCTTCCATTTCAGCTACATTCCAGCATGTTTTTATCTCATTTCAGCTGTTTTTAACAAGTTCTTCTGCAATAAGCATTCACACTGCATTTTTGCAGGAAGTGAAATTTCTCTAGTTTACCGTATGTAAGTTCATGTCAGTAAAATAATTTGATGAAGACCACTGAAGGTAATTGTTTTCACGACTTTTCGAGCAGACTTAAACCCGATGGAGAACTCGGCCGAGGCTCGAGAAACGAAAGATGTCAGCTCTGGTTCTTCTGTCGCTGCAACTGAGCTGGACCAAACGGAACAATCTGACTTTGATTAATAAATGACGAGTTTATTAAACAGCTTGGTTTTCATCAGCGAGAGTCCAACCTGCGAGCGTGGACACGTTGAGCCGACTCAACTGAAATCTATTTCCAGAGCGACGAAGAGTCGGCAGCGAGCTCGCCGAGTGACGCCGGCGGTAATGGCGTCCACGGGGAACGCATTGTTTCAGTCTCCTCTGCTGTTTGAGGTGGGGCGTTGCTCAGCTGCACATTTACAGCCTGGTGTTGTGGCTGATGTCAGAGTGAACGGACTGAGTGGTGTTTGGGTGGATGTTTGAGCACGAAGGTGGAGCAGATTCATGCCCTCAACAACAGCTGCGTCGTTCAGTCTGTGCAGGTTCATGTTTTGTGCTTTAGTTGAGAAGTGACGGCTTCAGCTTAAGGTTGAAGGATCTTTCGGCTGCTCGAGTCATCCTCCACCTCGCTCCGTCTCCGTCTCATTCACACACGTCTTGTGCATACCTCCACCTCTCCAAGGTTGGATGAAATTAACGTTGCAGCAGTTTAAAGTGTGTGTGATATGATTTTGGAACTATGCATTAAGTGGCAGAGTAGCTACTCAGCTTTGATTTTTTTGTACACAGATGCTTCGAATAATTAATATATAAAAGTATTTTTTAATAAAATAGTTCTCTTCAGAACGTCGCAGTTTTCGGGTGGAGAAAGGAGGGGTCAAACGCCGACGCATTTTATGACGCAATCGCCAGAACGCACCTTGTAAATAACTGTGGCAGAGAATATACAAACCGAGGAATTAAGCAATTTAAGTGAAGATTTGAGCAATTTTTCTTCAGTTTGGGAAGCCGAAGTTAGTTCGAGTGATGAACAAGAAACAGCTGGTTCTAATGTAGGTCTGCAGCCGTATTTATTTGACTCTTACCGTTCAGTGAACGAGGTGGTGCGAGGGGGAGTCCGACATTTCAGATTAGCAAAGTTCAGAGGGTGAAGTGCTGGAACCCGATCGTAGTCGTCTACAGGGCTGGCGATGTTGGAACACTCAAATGCGACACAACGTACCGGCATTTTTCAAGTTATACAAAAGAAAATAGGCGATCTTGAAGACAATTACCGGTACACTGCATGCTAATAGCAGCGGTAGACAACCGTGCTGGTCTCTAGGTTAGGACGTCGCATGCGTAAGTACCCGGATGTCCTGTGACGATTGACGAAACACGGCGCCAGTTTCAAAATCACTTTTGAAACAGATTTTCATGGATAAAACAAACAAACATTTTGCTTGTAAAAAACGAACATAGTTGAATGAGACAACATATATATGTTGTGCCACTTTATGCATAGTTCCAACATCATGTCACACACCCTTTAAAATCTCCTTTATTCCCCGTATGAACGCCTCCTGCGGTTGTTCCCTGCAGACCTCACTGACCCAAAAGCACAAGTCACTTTTTATCAGTCCAGCTCGAGAACAAAAAGAAACGTGCGTCTTTTGATCGGTCGCTGGGCGACGACCAGAGTGAATCAAATTTGTAATCGATTTATATTTTTGCTCCAAATGATCAATCAAGTAATTAAAAATATTCAACCATATCGTCTGGCTTCAGATGCAGCTCTCGTTTAGCGATGGCTTTAATGACCAGCCCGTCCATCCTCCGACCCTTTTGTCCGGTAAAGATGTTGTCTTTACGGACTCTGGTTTTATCAGCGACGTGCTGAAACGAAACCTGTTCGTAGCTTCAACATCAGCGTTTGTTTGTTTATTTATCTGATAGGGACAGACACACATCGACATAGACAAACTGAGTAAAACAGCAGTCCCATGTTTGCATCATAGTGCAATAGCTAATTCGCAGCACTTGTCCCTAGATGGGCTTAAAAAAATAAAAATGGAAGTGGTAATCATTAAAAATAGCCCAGCATAATGGATACAAAACAGAGAAATGTAATATGTCAAAAATGGGTACAGTTCTGTTTTTGACATAACCAGAGTTTTGTTTGCTTTTTAAACACATTGAAACTGGTTGTGGATTTTATAATAGCAGGAAGAGAGTTCCAAACTGTAGATCCTCTCACCAACAGAGAATCTTGTGCGAAAGTGGTTCTTCTGAAGGGGACCTTACAATTTTCATTCAAAGCCGCTCTGGTAGATCTGCTGTTGCCATGTAGTCTCTGTATGCAATCACTTAATGGTGTAGGTGCAAGTCCATTTAAACACTTAAAAATCTATTTTAAAACATAATTTATAAAATTCGTAAAATGTTTGTGTAACATCTCCTGCGTGCGCTGCCTTCTCTTTAACGCTCCCGTTTGTTTTTCTTCCTGCAGAGACGATTCGGCAAATGCCACCTTTTTCCAGCACCTGGTGGAGGACCGGACGGAGTCTGCTTCGTCCTACCAGGAGTTCCTGCAGCACCTTCACCAGCAGACGTCCAAGTAGGCTGCCGTTCTGCTGACCCAAGGTTTGGACTCATTCCTGAAGGCAGAGTGAGAAAAGACGTTTGGACTCGTAGAGTGCAAGCTAGCGTTAGCCGGCGGATCGAGTTTCCTGCCCGCTCTTCAGGCGGCCGCATTAAATCAGACGATCATGGAGGCTTCGGGGGGAGGGGCTAGTTTTAGGACGCGACGAAGATCCAAACGGACCACTAAATGAAACGTCAAGAACTTGTTCTGGAAAGAAAACGATCGTCGTCAAACCCGTTCAGCCTCGTCTGAGCCGTCGCTCAGAGAGCAGAATGTCGAGCCGAGAAGATTCCACTTCCTGTTTGTTTGTTTGTTTGTTTACCTCACCTGTAGCTGAAAGTTAAAATGCACCCGTCCGTTTTATTTAGTCTTTTTTTAAAACACTGGAGAACAAGAACTAAAGTTGGACATGTGGATAAAACGACGCGCATGCCTGGATTTTGGTTTGGGATCACGATTCAGTCGGATGTTTGTTTGTTTGTTTTTTATTGAACCTTCACCTCAGCTCCGTCTCCGCCGATCCACCGAGCGACGTTCGGATCGGTCGAGCTGGACCTCCACCCCTCCGCAGTTGTCGTCTTGTTTACTTTTCCAGGCGCCAATTAAAAATTCCACTTTGTAACTACTGAGAAGTATCTTTTATGTGCGATAATTTATGAACGAGCTTATTAAATAAAAATCAAAACACAACTCTGCTTTTTTTTCACCAGCTCTGGTGTTTGTGTGAAGTTTGTTTGATCTGTTTTAGATTCTTCTTTCAACTTCTCAGGAAGTAAGACACGCTACGTTTGCTTTCTGCATCATTTGTCACTTTTTATCAATTTTAACTTTTTCACACAATCTTAATTAAACAAATGGTAAAAAATAAAAACATCCTTATCAACAACAAAAACCAGAATGTGCAGTTCTTGGAGGAACTGCGTTGTCTTTATTTATATTTCATGACGTTGTTTCTGATTGGTAGTAGAAAGAAGCTGGTCGCAGTAAGTTTACTGTTCAGATTCTACTTCCTACAGATGTATTGACTCACATTGAAGCCAGAATATAAAAAAAAAAGTGTTTAAAGAATACAGAAACTCAAACGTTTTGTTTTTTAAATAAAATAAAAAAAAACATCTATTTGTAGCCCTCATACTAGCCTGGTTAAAACCAGACCCTTGTCCTTCACTTCGCTTTGTACTAGGGTCTGGGACTTCTCCCATAGACAACGATTTCTCCGGTAGATTTTTGACCGGACCAATCAGAGAACAGAAGGCGGAGTTTTGAACGACGTCGACTGACGTCGTCAGTTAAAATGGCTGCCGCCACGAAGGAATTTTCATGAAAACAAGGTAAAAAACTATTATTTCTTTGCTGAGAAAAAATATATTTCTTAGCTGACGTTATATCAGAAGTGTTCCTGAGCTTAACAGTTCCTAAATCAATTCACGAAATGGTCAAATCTGCTGGATTTAAATTGTTTCGGTTTGACATTTTCCAAACAGCCTCGGGTGCGCTACGAAAATAAATTATAAAAAATCGAATTTTATCTCAAATGTTTCATCCAGGCCAACAGTCAGTAAATTAGAGCCATATAATTACACACTGGTAGCAGAAAAAATATCCACCGAGTGGTTTCTGAGCTATTTATCTGATAGCCTGGACCTCGCCAGGCTAAACTAACAAAACTCTGCCTTCTGTTCTCTGATTGGTCCGGTCAAAAATCGACCGGAGAAATCGTTGTCTATGGGAGAAATGCCAGACCCTAGTACAAAGTGAAGTGAAGGACAAGGGTCTGGTTTAACCAGGCTACCCTCATACATGAACTTAAAGCAAACTGATCTTGCCAGGACTCATGGACGTTGTCGTTTTTACATGTTGCAAAGTTTGAAGTCAATGTACACAAACATGATTCCACTGATAGTTACTTGCGGGGTTCCTCAGGGTCAGTCCTCGGTTCTTTTCTTTTCATATGGTGCATGCTTCCTTTTGGCCAGGTCATCAGACCATCCGTCCACAGTTACGCCGATGACTCAACTTTATATAAAAACGTACCGTCTGGAAGGGATTCAGGCGTGGATGGACCAAAACATTATCCGACTGATCGGTTCCAAAACTGAGGCCACGTTGGTTGGTACTCCCCCTCAGCTCCAGTCTTCTCTCATAACGGCTACCCCTTTCCAGTCAGGACATTACACTCCACCCTTGGTGTTTGGTTTGATCCTCACATTTGATTCCCATGTTATAGACATCTATGCAAGAACTGAAAAACTTGTTCCCTTTGTTTCTTCAAGGCTGGACTTCAGCAACTCTATCCTTTTTGGCATCTCAAACAAAAACCTTCAGAAGCTCAAAGTCCATCCAGAAAAACACCACTAGACTGTTAACCAAAACTAAAAACCCATTGACAGCCCATAACAGCAGTTCTGCTTTGTCTTCACTGACTTCCTGTCCCTGCCAGAGTACAAGATTTATTTTCTGACATACCACCATGTACCTTAAGGAGCTGTTCATAACCCACATCAAAATCTTTCCCTTTTTTGTCCCCCGTCGTTGAGTCAAAAGGGGGGATTGGAAATAACCTCCATGTGTTTGTCCCATCTATCCATGAATGTTGAACGCTATAACTTGAAAAATAAGTACAATATTTTCCGGACTGTAGGTCACAGTTTTTTGCCTAATTTGCATGCCCTGCGACCTATAGAGAGGTGAGACCTATTTATGGATTTTTTTCCCATATTTTAGACCAATCTTTGGCTCGGATATGACCGTTTTAATTTATTTTCGCAGCGCACGCGATGGTTTGGAAGACGTCAAAGCGAAACAATTTAAATCCAGCAGTTTTGACCATTTCATGAATTTATTAAGGAACGGTTAAGCTCAGGAACCCTTGTGCTATAATGTCAGCTATAATTTTCAGCAAACAAATAATTGATTTTACCGTGTTAATCTTGTAAAGTCCTTCCGTGCTTGCTCGCTTCTGTGGCCGCCATTTTGAGCAGGGCAAATGAGGCGCTGACGCGTCGCGGTGACGCATAATAGATGTGACTTAAATAAGAGTGCGACCCGTTTATGGATTTTTCCAATTTATTGCCAATAATTGGACAAAGCAATCTATATAAGGGTGCGACCTATCAGGCAGAAAATACGGTACTTCCATTTTGGTGTGTCGCTGCATGTAGGTACAAGGAAGGTTCCTTATGAAAATCGGGTTGCCACGTCAAAATCCAAGATGGCCTTCCTTCACCACACATATGTAAACCAGCCATCCTTATCGTTTAAGGAAACAATGCTTTTTATACCAAAGTCTGTGCTCAATAATCCAGGTATAAAATCCAACAATGTTCAGTCAGGTCATCTGGACATTTATTTAATTTATTTTTTGCTAAGACATTTCGCCCTCCATCCTATGAAGCCCTTCGGATGGAGGGCGAAATGTCTCGGCACACAAACAAAAAAACAGTCCAGATGACCTGACTGAACATTGTATGCTTTTTATAGTTTCCTCAATTGATTTGGGTGGCTGGAGATTAATCTACGTTGGTCAAGGCCACCATTGGCCACCCTCTGGCTCCACCACTTCACCTGTGGTGGATAAAAACCTCCCTCTGTTCTTTTCCACAGTTCAACTCCTACAACTTGAATATAATGCACCAAAAACAATAAGGTTCAATAACACCCTGTTCAACCCTAGTCCAGAAAAACACTCATCTTGAAACCCACAAACATTCAGATCCCTCAGCGACGGGGGTCATCGGCGTATCGCTTCTTTAATCTAAGGACACTTTAACCAACGTGAACAGAAAAACTTTGCAAATTTGGTTCAAGATTAAGATTTTTTTTTGTTTGTTTTTGTTCGGTCTTCATGAATTTTCACAGAGTTCCTTCAGTATTTAACCAGGATTCTTTAAAGAAATTGGTTCACAAGTTATTTTGCCGACAGACAAACAGAGTAAATGTCAATAAAATGTTTCACCAAGACTGTTTTGGTTTATGACCCGTGAAGGTTTTCAAATTAGTTTTCAGAACTTCTGACTGATTTTAGATTAAATCTGAGAAAATTAAACGCTCAGTGTTTAAAACTTGTCTCTGGATGTTCAAACTGGGCCTGTTTTCTGTCTCAGCGTGTTTTTTACATTAAAAAATTTAAATAAAATCCAGGCGACAACGTTTTCTAATCTAATCAGAACCATTTGTGTCCAAACTGACTCGCCTCGTCCAAACAACACTTAAAGGATTTTTCCTGGTTTTTTGCCTTTTCAGAGCCTCTAGAATCCAGTTCCAGATCTGAGCTGGTTCCCATACAGCCCGGCAGCTCCCGTCCACGTGGATGACTGCTCCGGTCCTGCTTTCAGCTGGAAGCAGTTTTGATAAAAAAAATATATACAAAATTGTGGGTAAACACGCCGGTGGGAAGAACCGGGCCAGCTGGAGGGTTGGACGCATCTAAAAACAGTTTCGCCAGATGTTGGTCGGGCAGCAGCGTTTCGAAGCATCGAGTCTCCCAACAACGGCTCGTTTTGTCTTTTTGATTCAGAAACAGGAAGTCGAAGCTAAAGACTGAAAAGAAACTCCATCCACAGTCAAAATTTCTTTCATTTGTCATACACACCACATGTGGAACAAAATTGTGTACACAGGGTCCTGGTTACATCCAACAAAAGTATAAAGTGTAAAAGAAAAACAATAAGATCTAAGATATGAACTAAGAAAAACCCAAAAAAGCTAAGTCTGGTCCTCTGGACATTCAAAAAACAAAACAAAACAAAAAAAACTGTAGAAACGTTTCGTCTTTCGTCCGAAAGACTTCCTCAGTCTGAGAAGCTTCTTCTTCTTCTTCTTCTTTGGTTTTTAACGGCAGCTTGCATCCATCATTGTTGCACTACTGCCATCTCTTGGTGCTTATATATTAATTTATTTTCTCAAATTCTCATATTGAGTCCAGTATTTTTTTAAAAACGAAATATCTTTCTTTTCCCTTCATCACTACTCAGCTGAGCAGCGACTTCTTCCAACTTTAGTTCCCTATTATGACCAATTTCCATTCTCAATATTCTCCTATGACCCACATATTTCCTGCAATTATTAAAAACATGTTCTATTGTTTCTGCGGCATTACACCAATCACATAAACCAGTAAGATGTTTCCCCATCTTAAAAAGAGTGTCATTCAATAAACTATGCCCAGTTCTTATTCTATTTATAATTATCTCCTCCCTCCTATTTATTCCTCTGAGTCTATTAACATCAACTGTATTTTGTATCCTATATAAATGTCTCCCTTTTGTCTCATTATCCCATCTCATTTTCCATAATTTCTTGCTTTCGTTCCAAACTATACTTTTTCCTTCAGATTTAGTTAACTTTATCGGCATATCAATGTCTACTTTTTTAACAGTTTCTTTAGCCAACTTATCTGCCCTTTCGTTGCCTAATATACCCACATGGGCAGGAGTCCACATAATTACTAGATTTTTATTTTGTTCACATAGTCTTTGATGAACAAAAAGAATCTCATACAAAATGTGTTGATTGCATGAGCTTCCCTTTGCAATGCTCAACAGTGCTGATAATGAATCACTACAAACTATAATTTTACTTATTCTAGTATCCTCCACCCATTCTAAAGCCAATAAAATAGCACACAATTCTACTGTATATATACTTAGAAAATTAGATGTTCTTTTCGAAAGCTTAATCTTCAACTCCGGAATCACTACTGCTATACTAGTTGCTTCAGTTATTGGATCTTTTGAACCATCCGTATAAATTTGCAAATAATCACTATACTTTTTCTCTACTCGATCATAAAATTCTTGGCAAATATCTGTGGTATTTTTCTTAATATTTCGTAATGAACTATCAACATTAATGTATTTCCATGTCCATGTAGGCCTTAAAGGCCATAGTACAGTTGGATAAAATTCTTTGTTATATACTTGAAATTTTCTTGCGTTGCTATCCCCAATCCACCCAAAACTATGTTTAGGCTCCTTTCCTCTTTCCCAACAGTTTTCTAACACTTTCTTAACTGGATGATTTTCATTATGTCCTTTCAAATTTATCCAATAATTAACCATTAACTGTTGTCTTCTAATGCATAATGGCATTTCTCCTGCTTCTACTTGTAGAGCACATACTGGAGTTGATTTTACTGCCCCTAAACAAATTCTCAGTGCTCTAGCTTGGATGACATCTAATTTACTTAATAGAGTTTTAGCTGCTGATCCATACACCACACTCCCATAATCGATTCTTGACCGGATTAGTGACACATAAATATGTTTAAGAGATTCAAAATTTGCACCCCATGTCAACCCTGCTAAACACCTCATAATGTTTATTACCTTTTTACTCTTCACTATGATATGCTCTATGTGATTTCTCCAAGTTAATTTCTTATCAAACACTACTCCCAAGAACCGAAAATAATCAACACTTTCTAACTCTCTTCCATATAATTTTAACTTTTTAACTCCAATCTTTCTATTTGTGAAGAACATGACTTTTGTCTTTTCAACTGAAAATGTGAAACCCCACTCTGTTCCCCACTCACTTACTTTATCTATCCCTTCCTGAAGTTTAAAAATAAGATGTTCCACATTTCTCCCCCTTTTCCATAATGCTCCATCATCAGCAAAAAGGGATTTACCATAACTGAA
>JBBPBX010015186.1:28137-47758 GCA_038048925.1 Garcialebias charrua | reverse complement strand
AAAAAATAAAAAAAAAAAAAAAAAAAAAATCCATCCATCCATCCATCCATCCATTTTCTTCCGCTTATCCGGGGTCGGGTCGCGGGGGTAGCAGCCTAAGTAGGGAGGCCCAGACTTCCCTCTCCCCAGCCACTTGGAGCAGCTCCTCTGGGGGAATCCCAAGGCGTTCCCAGGCCAGCCGAGAAACATAGTCCCTCCAGCGTGTCCTGGGTCTTCCTCTGGGTCTCCTCCCGGTGGGACATGCCCGGAACACCTCACCAGGGAGGCGTCCAGGAGGCATCCTAACCAGATGCCCGAGCCACCTCAACTGGCTCCTCTCGATGTGGAGAAGCAGCGGCTCTACTCCGAGTCCCTCCCGGATGACTGAGCTTCTCACCCTATCTCTAAGGGAGAGTCCAGCCACCCTGCGGAGAAAACTCATTTCAGCCGCTTGTATCCGAGATCTTGTTCTTTCGGTCATAACCCAAAGCTCATGACCATAGATGAGGGTGGGAACGTAGATCGATCGGTAAATTGAGAGCTTTGCCTTTTGACTCAGCTCTCTCTTCACCACGACAGACCGGTACAGCGCCCGCTTCACTGCGGACGCTGCACCTATCCGCCTATCGATCTCACGCTCCAGTTTTCCCTCATTCGTGAACAAGATCCCGAGATACTTAAACTCCTCCACTTGGGGCAGGACCTCCTCCCCGACCCGGAGAGGGCATGCTACCCTTTTCCGGCTCAAGACCATGGCCTCGGATTTGGAGGAACTGATCCTCATCCCGGCCGCATCACATTCAGCTGCAAACCGCTCCAGCGAAAGCTGTAGATCACGAGCTGATGAAGCCAATAGGACCACATCATCTGCAAAAAACAGAGAAGCGATTCTAAGGCCACCAAAACGGATCCTCTCAACACCTTGGCAACAAAATCCTAAGTAAAAAAAAAAAAATGTGTCCATCACAACAATAATAATAATAATAATAATCATTTTATTTAAAAGCGCCTTTCATGACACCCAAGGACACTTAACAAACCAACACAGTGAATACAGAGCAAACATTATCAGCGACAAATTGAAATATAAAATACATAAAGGATATAAAATGGAAGATAAAAATACATTTAGTAAAGTTAATGATAAGCTAGTCTAAAGAGATGGGTTTTCAGGGCAGTCTTGAACAGAGAAAGGGAGGTGGTGTTTCGAAGGTCGGGCGGTAGAGCGTTCCAGAGGTGAGGGGCAGAGCAGGTGAAGGCCCTGCTCCCCATGGTGGAGAGGCGGGCAGAGGGTACATGGAGTTGTAGTGAAGAGGAGGATCTGAGAGAGCGTGATGGGATGGAGATTTGTAGGAGGTCAGATAGATAAGGAGGGGCAAGGTTGTGGATAGCTTTGAACGTGAGGAGTAGAATTTTGAAGATGATGCGTGATTTAACCGGGAGCCAGTGGAGCTGCTGCAGGACAGGAGTGATGTGGTTATAGTAGGAGGTTTGAGTGATGACACGGGCAGCTGAGTTCTGGACCATCTGTAACTTGTGGAGAGATTTGTTGGGGAGGCCGTAGAGAAGGGAGTTGCAGTAGTCAATACGGGAAGTCACAAGGCTGTGCACCAGGATGGCTGTGGAGCGGGGTGTGAGAGAAGGACGGAGACGGTTAATATTACGGAGGTGGAAATAGGCAGACCGAGTAATATTGTTGATGTGTGAAGTGAAGGAAAGAGTGGTGTCGAGGATGACACCGAGGCTCTTGACCTGAGGGGAGGGGGATAGCAGAGAGTTGTTAAGGGGGACGAGAAGATAAACAATAAACAGTGGGCTGAGATATGAACCCTGATGAATGCCAACTTTAACCTCAAATGCTGTTGTGTTGCTTTTGCCAGTTTTGTGTGTTGTTTGAGAATCTGGCTCAACTTTGTTAAATTCATCTAGTTGGATTATTGAGCATTTATAAAAATACAAATAAAATTCAGTTTGAGGAAACAACATAAACAACATATTTTGTCAACCCGATGGATTTTAATGAAACTCTCAGTAAGTATTATCCAGGTTTGTCAATAACTGAAAAACTTCTAGGTAAACACAATTCCAGGTAGTCGCCTCCGTTAAACACTTCTTATTATCAGACAATTTGTCGTTTTGTTCGTCTGGACGATTTCAGCTAGAACAAATAAATTATTTTTTGGTTTCATCTTTAATTATTTTTATTTGTTAATTCTTCTCAGCTGCTTTGACAGAAATATTAGTCTGGTCCTGATAACAGAAGGAGCTGCATGGTGGCATCTTTGGTTAGAAATGTTGCTTCAAAGCACAAAGGGTGCAGGTTCAATCCCCAGCTTTTAGTAATTTGTTGGGGATTGAATTTTAAGACATACTGGGGTTTAAATAAGTTGGTTAACGTTGTTTTTGACACTTTAATATTCGTTTTTAGGGTGGCTTGTGACAACAAAAGACTGGAGTATTTATATTTATCTGAATTAGGTGTGAGTGAAATTAAAAATATACAATAAAATCATTAAACTTGTAAAAAAAAAATGCAGAAAAAGATATCATCTCTTGTTTTGGCAAAACTTACACTACTTTCCACATATAGTCCAGAGGACGGCTGGAATAGTAAAATTGATAAGAAAATCTGTTGGTGGAATATAAAATGATCAATTTAGCATCCATTAATGTACACAGTCCCTGATTAAATAATAAACTTTGCCCAGTGATTGTGAGCCTGAGCAGGAACAAGAGGGTAAAAGAAATTCATAAATGGACCATAGTTCAGATTTGTTTTCATGCATGTGAATCTGATTGATGGAATACCAAGACTTGGTAAAACATCCATCCATCCATCTTCTTCCGCTTATCTGGGGTCGGGTCGCGGGGGTAGCAGCCTAAGTAGGGAGGCCCAGACTTCCCTCTCCCCAGCCACTTGGAGCAGTTCCTCCGGGGGAATCCCAAGGCGTTCCCAGGCCAGCCGAGAAACATAGTCCCTCCAGCGCGTCCTGGGTCTTCCTCTGGGTCTCCTCCCGGAGACTTGGTAAAACATTTTTACTTTAACATTATTTCAAAATAAAAAACACTAATTAACAAATGTTTATTTATTCATGTATTTATTTATAAGTGTAAGCAGAACATGACAAATAAAAAGAGAAAGTAAGATTTTATACATGTTTCTGGATAAAAACAAAATAAATAAATAAACAAATGCTGACACAAAGGTGGCAAACTAAATTTGCAGAATTCACCCACAGCCTCCGTTACATGAAGCGCACGCATAAACACGGGACCATGCAGAGCAATTTCCTCCTTCAATCTGCATCCATTCAGACCAGCAGTGGTGGTCTCATGTGTGCGGGGCTCAAAATAATGGGTGGGTAGGTCAGTGAAGGAGGGGGGTTGACAGAACGCCTCACGTGCATTATACGTCGTTCAAGCTCGCTGATGAGGCCTGCTGAGCGCCTCGTCTAGCTGAACGAGCTCCCTCGAGCAGAGAGGCATGTGATTCATGCTTCCTGTTGCTGTTCCACTGTACATTTTACCATTTAAGTCTTTTCCTTTTCTAAAATGAGGTTGATGGTGCTGAGACGGGGGGCCCCGGGTTTTTTCTTACGTCAGATGGCGTAAATCACTCCCCCCCACCCCCCCACCTCTTTCTTTCTGGCTGCGTCTGAAAAGAAGAAACTATGTCAAAGATCTTTTACTTGTACTACAGGAAGTGATGCACTCAAAGTTTGACCTGTAACTGTCTCAGAATCTCTAATCAACCACTGGATGCATTTTAATCAAAACACGAGGAACATAACCCCTGGATGTACATGATCTCATCAACCTTTGGAGTCAACCCAATTCAAGATGGCTGCCAAAGATAAATCAACCTTAAATACAAAAATGGCTTTAACTCAGTATTGATACTGAGGTAAACTCTGGTGTGATAGTAGCTGAGAGCCATTCCTAACAAAAACTCGGCGCAATAGTGAAACTAGCGTTTACTGAAAGACACGAACATTAAATTTGACACAAAACCTTTCCTAGACCTATATTTTCCAAAAAAACATAATATGTAAATGGGGGAGAAAAAAAACATAAAGCCCCCATTTTAAAGATGCCTTGTGGTTTTTGACCTGGATTGAGACAACCTTTGCATCAAAATAATGTTTTTTTGGATATGATCATTTGTCTGGGGTCAAAAAAAATAAAATAAAAAAGTGAATAAGTCTAAAATTTGCAGCTGTAAAAGAAATCCATGATTCCAGAAGTCTAGGATTGTGCCGCTTGGGGTGGCTGCATGTTGGAGCATCTCTGTTACAGTCATTAACATTTTGCTTTTGGAAACTTTGTAATTCCTGTTTTTTGGATGTACATTGTTTTTTGGATGATTGTTTCCTCTGTTATCAGACGCTGTGCAGCTGGAAGGAATATTTTACTTATACTTTCTTACTTTTGGACATTTGTTATGATGCATAATAACCATAACAACACAGTGGTTTTAATTACAATTGGGAGCAGCTGATTAACATCTCAAACGTTCAGATAATTTCTCAACTACAGCCCCAAATCTCAAATGAGTTGAAAAGGAGGCTCCGTGGATTCATTCCCATCTGCCTGCTGGCTGTGCTCAAGTGCCTGACTACTGAGATCCCAAGATTTCCTAAGGAGATCCTGGAATTGGTAATAAACGTGGCTCATGACAGCAGAAAGACTGGGGTTATCCCCCGGCACCGGCAGTTGGCTGTCCACAACATATCTTAATGAAACGAGGATAATGAGTTACAACAACGTTTAATTTCCCTTTGGGATTATTAAAATAGTATTGAATGAGAGATGAATGCTCTTACTTGGCTTGAGGTTACCATATGAAAACATTATTGTTTTTATTTTCTGTGGATTACTACAACCAATCTCTCCAAGAGCTTCTGGACCTACATGCTCCCTTGAAGACAAGACTGGTGTCTTTCTCCCATTCAGCCCCCTGGTACACTAATGAGCTACGCAGGATGAAGGCAACTGGCCGTGCTATTGAGAGACATGTAAAATCATCTGGTTAAGCAGGCATACAAAGAACATCAGAAAGCGTACGCCTATTCTCTTAAAGAAGCACGCTCCAAATATTATTCCAACATCATCAACACCTGCCCTGGAAACTATAAACAGCTCTTCTCCACAATAACTCATCTGCTTAATCCCATTAAACAAACTCCTGAGGATGTTCAAAAATGCAACCTGTTCCTTTCATCTTTTAAAAACAAAGTTGACTTTATCAGATCTCAGCTCCACAACCTCCCTGATCTTCATTTGCCATCTACCCGTCTGCATTATGGGTCCCTGAGCAGCTTTGATGAAGTTGTTCAGAGTGAAGTGGAGACCATCATCAAGAAAATGAAGCCTTCATCCTACGCCCTGGATCCCTTCCCCTCGTCTCTCATAAAATCAAATCACTCTGCAATTAGCCCATTAATCACACAAATAATAAATAAGTCTCTAAAATCTGGTCATGTTCCACTGCCTCTAAAAACTTCCATCATTAGGCCTCTTCTGAAAAAAATCTAATTTGGATCCCAACATCTTTTCTAATTACCGCCCAATTTCCCACTTCCCATTTCTGTCTAAAGTGCTGGAAAAAGCAGTTGCTGCTCAGCTGCAGGAACACCTACAGCAACACTCCCTGTAGAAGTTCCAGTCTGGATTCAAAGTAGCTCCCAGTACTGAGACTGCATTGCTGAGAGTTACCAATGATGTCCTCATGGCTGCTGACACTGGTTCTCCCTCCATCCTTGTCTTCCTTGACCTCACCGCAGCCTTCGACACTGTGGACCATAGTATCCTCCTCCACCGTCTTCATGTGGAGGTCGGTCTCTGTGACATTGTCCTGGACTGGTTCAAATCTTTCCTCTCCGATAGGCTGGAATGTGTTAGTCTTGGCAATGCCACTTCCCAGACAGTCGGTGTCTCCTGTGGTGTCCCTCAAGGGTCAGTTCTGGGGCCCCTGCTGTTTTCCCTTTACATGCTGCCTTTAGGTCAAATTATTAATCAGTTCAACATTTCTTTTCACTGCTATGCCGACGATACACAGCTTTACATCAGGACTGGAGCATCCTCATCATCCCCATCTCCATCTTCACTCACTGCCCTCTCTACCTGCCTGGAGGAAATAAGGGCATGGATGAATCAGAACTTTCTTCAATTAAACTGCTCCAAGACTGAGGCCATACTGATTGGCACCCCTCACCAGATACAAACATCAACTTTAACAACAATCTCCTTCTCTGGTCAAGACATCCCCCTCTCCACCTCTGTTACAAATCTTGGAATAAAAATGGACTCTCATCTTACATTTGAAAATCACATTAAGCATCTGTTTAAAACCTGCTTCTTCCATCTTCGAAACATCTCCAGACTTCGCCCATCTCTGACTTTTCCTGATGCTGAGAAACTCGTCCATGCCTTTGTCTCCTCCAGGCTCGACTACTGCAACTCCCTGTTTATTGGAATCCCTGGCAAAAATCTTCAGAAGCTTCAATATATTCAAAACAGTGCAGCAAGGATTTTATTGAGAGCTCGTAAATTTGAACATATTACACCCATTCTCCATAACCTCCATTGGCTTCCTGTCACCTACAGAATTCAGTACAAAACTGCTCTCATTACACACCAATGCTTACACGGAACTTCACCAGATTATCTAAAGGACATTCTTGCACCATATTCATCCACCCGGTCTCTACTATCACAGAACAGTAATCTACTTCACATTCCACAAACCAAATTAAGGACCATGGGAGACAGGGCATTCTGTGTGGCTGCCCCCCGCCTATGGAACTCCCTCCCTGACTACCTGAGAGCTCCACAGTCACTGGTTGACTTTAAAAATGGCTTAAAGACTTTTCTTTTTAAGCAAGCCTATTCTGCCTCCACATGATTTTATCTTTGATCTTAGTTGATATTATTATTGATTTTACTTGATTTTATCACTTGTTTTATTTATTTATTTATTTATTTTTTAATCAAGCCTATTCTGCCTCCATATGATTTTATCTTTGATCTTAGTTGATATTATTATAGATTTTTCTTGATTTTATCACTTGTTTTATTTGATTTTTGCTTTTGTTGCACTTTGTAGCACTTTGAGATTTTTATTAATGAAAAGTGCGTTAAAATTTAAATTCATTATTATTATTATTGCTCCATATATATTTCATAGATTTTGACTAATTACTCAAAGCCTGACACTGGACATTAGACAATGACTCATCACATGTGCACAAAGCTGTGTGCATGTGAGACCAAAGTGGTGGCATTTACAAGGTATATCTGCCACACCATTTAGTTTTGCATGAATGATGGGGCCAATCAAAAAGCGATTTCTTGACATATATAATGATATTGAATGGCTGCCATCTTGGATTTTCAGCTTGATACCATGATCATATGAAAAAGCAGATCTTATATTTGATTCACTTTAAATTTGGTGTTTGTATCACCAAGTGAAAGCTTCTTATGGAGTATTGACTTAACCTGCAGCTCAAGAGCGCATAAAACTTTTTCTAAACGTTTTTTGACGACGACTTTAAATCTATAATTTTCTATCAGAAGGTAAATTGTAGTTTAAAGCCTTCATCGGGCTGTTTCAACTCAAAGAGGTTTTAAAGACCTCAGGCTGCTGCGTTTGTTTAATATTAAACTTTTTACTGAGGAGGTTAAAGGTCAAATATTTCCCCCCTCACTTTCGACTCAGACCCACACATGAATCATCCCATCAATGTGACTGAAATAAAGTTTTCTAAGATGGACATAACCTTTGTGACAGCTCATTGATGAAGTTCTCACGAGTCAGTTAAGTAAAGAGTTCAGGTCCGGCCTCACATCCATTATTCTGCTCTCATTCAATAAACCTTAATTAGCTGTTGATAAGAGCCCCTTTAGACCTTTTGATAATGAAAAAACTCTGGAAGGATGTGGTTTGTTGCCAGCCTTGGGTCTGTGACACGTTGCTGCAGGGCTGGTTCTGCCTGCTCTTATTTGAGAAAGTTTTAAACACAGGAACCAGAGGAGCACATTAGTCAGGAAAGTGCTGATGGACAAAAACACTTTCGGTCAGCGTTCTCACAAAAGAGGACTGGAAACTCGCCAGCTGAGATCTGAATCTAAATGTACTGTCAAAAAGTGTTTGGTGGGTCGTTAGACCCGCTGTTTTCCAAACAGGAAATGATATAAGGACTAAAACCTGCAGCAGGACTGTGCAAAAGTCCTCATACAACCTCATTTCAAACGGTCTTGTTTTTTTCTATAAAATTTGAAAACAGGTTAAAAAAAAGAGTGGAAAGCCAAATCCATTGATTTGTTCTCCTCTATCAGTCGTCAGGTTGCAGACTTAGCAGGTCCAGGAGGGAAACCCTAACATCCTTCTCTCCAGCAACACTCCTCAGGACCAGAGGACTCCAAATTGTTCTCAGACCAGAACAGATAAATAATCCATCCTAATCACAGCCAAGCACTCCAAAACAAACATGTAGATGAAAACATCCTAATCAGATTGAGCTCCTATACTAATACGTTTACTTATCCTGAGTGGTTTTACCAAATAACTCGCCCATTCAAGCAGAAAAAGGCATCTAAAAAGATGAGTTAAAATAAAGTAGAGGAAAATAAAGTTTAATTTCCAACAAGGTGATTCCTGAAGAGTTGGAAACCTGAAAGATCATGGATTTCTCTGCTTTGTTCCGGCTTATTAAAAGACACAACGTTCAGCTTCTGTTCATTTGTTCTAGATGTATGAAGCTTCGGCTTTCTCAGCTCCCTCAGATTTACCACCATGCTCATGTAACTGGATCCTTTCTGCGTTGTGCTGGTTCTATTGATTGATCAGGCCGTGACACGGTTTGTCTTTAAAAGGATGATACTCGGTTTATTCTGATAGGAATAACACTCACAAAACAACCGTGTTATAGGCTGCCCGCTCCAAGTCCTACACAAAACAAAAGTACATAACTAAAATTAACTTAATAGATCTATAAATAAACTGAATGTATTTAGATGGAAAATAAACAGCACACACCTCTCCCATAGGACAACATGACAAAAGGGGAGAGTCTAAGGGGCGCAAACAATTTAAAGACAATACCACAGAAGAAGAAATAAAAAGGAGGGTCTTCCGATCTTAAAGTAACACGGTTAAAATAATGACATAGGTATTTCAGTCAGGTAAGAAACAATACAAATGCCCAAACGAAAATACATTCTGTGCAATTATAACAAAAGAGAATTACAACCAGGTTACACTCGGATTCATTTAATGGTTGGGTAGGGTGGTGCGCACAGGTTAAACAACCCATTTGTTTAATTAACAACAAAGATTTGCGACATAGACTGCTTGAAATTCAACTAAAGTACTGGTAAATCCATAAATGTGTGCATTGATGTAAAGACATTTCTTTCTAAGCTGTAAATGCCAAGTGGCTTGTGGCATTGGAGATCCTTCAAAAAACATTCAAATTGGTGGAAAGATGAATACAGTTGTGCTGTAATGACTTGTTGAGCAGACAGGTCACAAGTCCAACACAGGGATTTAAATCCAACATAATAAATACATGAAATGGAAACAAAAGCAGGTGTTCCAAGGGCCAAAATGCAAGACAGAGTGACAGCATGGAATTTAAATGGGGTGGGAGGGCTGATTACTGAGAGGGAACAGGTGCACTGATTACAGATGGATGTCAGGTGTGTGAGACAGGCCTGGGATCAGACACAGAACCGACATATTACTGGATTAGAACACGAACACGGCAGAACCAAAACCAGGAAAACATTTACATGCACACATTTTCATAAGGTTCCACACATCAACAAAACCAAGTTATGAAACCAATCTGATTCTTCCACATCTGATCTGTTTTTGTTGGATCTCTTGGATGGAGGTTCACTTCATCATAAACAGCCAAAGACCACTTTTTGCCTTTCGTGGATCGGAAGTACCGGTATATGTATGATGGTTGTCAGAAATATGCAGCAAAAATCAGCTGGATTTAGGGTTTAAATACAAATCTCTCACAGCTCCATTTTATATTACAGATCGTATTGCTCCATATTTTCCTAACAGAGCTCTTCGCTCTCAGACTGCAGGTTTATTCGTGGTTCCTAGAGTTTCCAAAAGCAGAATGGCAGGAAGATCTTTCAGTTTTCAGGCTCCTCTCTTGTGGAACCAACTTCCAATTTCTGTCCTTGAGGCTGACACATTGTCCAGTTTTAAGACTGGGATTAAGACTTTCCTTTTGATAAATCCTATATTTATGGTTGGCTTGGGTTTCTTGAGCTCTCCCTTATTTATGCTGCTATAGGCTTAGACTGCTGGAGGATAAATTGACCACATTTCTTGACTCTGCTGCTGTCTTTAATTGTTTTACTCGTTTTTTTCTGTCTTTCTTCCACTTGGAGGTACACCTGCACCTATATCTAGACCTGCCATTCTGTATTTGTTTCTGCTTCTTGTCCTCTCAAACCCAGTCAATCGAAGCCGATGGCGTCTCGTCCTGAGCCTGGTTCTGCTGGAGGTTTCTTCCTGTTAAAAGGGAGTTTTTTCCTTTCCGCTGTCTCCTTTGTGCTTGATTATAAAAGCAGGAGCAAACAGTGCCCCAAAGACCCATCTCTGCCTGATGCCCTCAACAAGTTTTATGCACTGTTTGAAGACCCAAATAGACCACCCAGCACCAGACTCACCTCATCATCAGAGGAAGAGCATCTCAGCGTGACCGCAACAGAAGTGAGGAGTATAGTCTCAGAAGGATCAACCCTCATAAAGCAACTGGACCGGACAACATCCCCGGGAAAGTTCTGAAGGAATGTGCAGACCAGCTCTGTGAGGTGCTGGCTGACATCTTCAACACCTCACTTGCTCTGGAGACAGTCCCCACCTGCCTGAAGACCGCCACCATCATCCCAGTCCCAAAGAGCTCCACAGTGACTGGTCTGAATGACTATCGACCGGTGGCCCTCACCCCGATAGTTGCAAAATGCTTCAAAAAACTGGTCATGACCCACATCAAAACAACCGTCAACATCAACGAGGACCCTCATCAGTATGCTTACCGTGAGAACCGATCAACAGAGGACGCCATCTCGTCCGTGGTCCACACTGCTCTCACCCACCTGGATCAGAAAGACTCCTACGTCCGTCTGCTCTTTGTGGACTTCACATCTGCCTTCAACACCATGATCCCCCAAACTCTGATGGACAAACTATCCACACTTGGACTAAGCCCCTCCATTTGTAACTGGGTACTAGACTTCTTAACAAACAGACCTCAGTCAGTGAGGATCCACAACTTCTCCTCCTCCACCATTGCCCTCAGCACAGGCTCTCCTCAAGGATGTGTGTTGAGCCCCCTTCTGTCCACTCTGCTCACATATGATTGTGCAGCTACCCATCCAGGTTGTCATATTGTAAAGTTTGCAGATGATACAGCTGTGGTGGGATGCATCACGAACAATGATGAGTCCAGCTACAGGCAGGAGAAGGAACACCTGGAGAGCTGGTGCAAAGAGAATAACCTTCACATCAACATGAAGAAGACAAAGGAGATGATTGTGGACTTCAGAAGGAACAAACAAACCCACACCCCACTGAACATAGGTGGATCAGTGGTGGAAGTGGTCTCCAGCTACAAGTACTTGGGGGTACACTTGAATGATAATCTCAGCTGGACCAACAACACCACCAGCCTGATCAAGAAAGGTCATCAGAGACTCTACTTCCTCAGACGGCTGAGACGAGCTGGTCTGAGTAGCCCAGTCCTCACATCCTTCTACAGGTGTGCAGTGGAGAGCATCCTGTGCTCCAGCATCAACGTGTGGCATGGAGGCTGCACAGCTGCAGAAAGAAAAGCTTTGCAGAGAGTGGTGAAGGCTGCACAGAAGTCTGTTGGAGTCAGTCTCCCCACCATCCCAAACATTTACTCTTCGAGTTGCAGGAAAAAAGCCACCTGCATCATGAAAGACCCCACTCACCCAGCACACACACTCTTTGCCCCGCTCCCCTCAGGGCGGAGGTTGAGGAGCATTAAGTGTAGAACCATTAGACTGAAGAACAGCTTCTACCCTGAGGCTGTTAGACTTTTGAATAAATAAATAATAATAATCACTGTGAAATATCACATCATGCTGATGCTGATCTGTTTCTTGTTGCTGTGTTCATCTGTGACCATCTGCTCAGACTCATGTTTGTGCTGAATGTTTGTAATGACGTTTTTCTATTACTCTAGGGCTTAGTGTATTTCTAGTTAGATGTTTTTCTTAGTTCATATCCTAGATGTTATTACTGTTTTTCTCTTACATTTTGTTGTTGGATGCAACTGGGACCCTGTGTACATAATCTCATTTCATCACATGTACAGTACTACATGCGGTGCAAATGACAATAAAGACTCTCTGACTCTCTGACTCTGACTCAGGATGTGATACTGCGACAAAGTGAAGATTCAATGAGTCTGCAGCTTCCTTAGATTAAGAACATTACTAATTGGCTTTTCTATGTGTGTGGATGTTCCTGTACAGCACTCTGAGACATCTTATGTTGTGATTTGGTGCCAGTGGTGGAGAAAGTACTGAAACACTGTACTTAAGTTAAAGTACAAATAAACAGACAAAATGTACTCTAGTAAAAGTAGAAGTACCATATTAATGTTTTTACTTAAGTAAAAGTAAATAAGTACTTGCTTTTACAAATGCTTAAAGTATTAAAGTAAAAGTACTTGCTGAATGTATTACCTAATGCAATGGTCTACAATATCAAGTGTACCTACTGTATGTATATTTTCTGTAATACATTAATAGTGTTGAGCCATTTTAATGAATAATGCTGCAGATACTAAATGTTTTTATAGTGTTTACCCTGTGACACTGTTCACACTTGGACTTTTAATTCTGTGCATTAGATTTTCAGGGATGACCTGCAGAGTTAAATGTCATTAATTAAAATAAGAAAGAGGAATGATTTTACCTTTGAAATTTTTCATTTAGTACAAACCATTGTGTCATTTTAACTGCAGTAAACATGTTTAAGTAAAAGTTGTCTGTCTGAAAAAAGGAGCATTAGACCTAACAAAGGAACAAGTACTGATCATTTCAACTCCAGTTTGTCATCAACTCTAGTTAAAATACTGTCTAGTCAACCTTGTTAAGCTAGATTTATACTCGACGCGTCGCGCAGCGCGCAAGGGTGCGCGCGCCAAAAGTGATGCAATATCACCGTCCCGCCCCTGCGCGTAGGCCCCGCGCGTCGGTTTGGTGCGTGTTGTGCGCCTCCGAATTTTTCAAACTCCGCAAGGCTAGTGCGCGCGCCGCGGTTGCTACTGAATTGATTGACATGTCGGGTGGCGACCTCACCCGACAGCCTTCATGCTCTTCACGCAAGAGCCTACAGCTGTCTGCGCCGCTGTGGTCGTGGAGACGGCGTCGCGACGCATGGAGGAATGTTTTGTATGTGACACAAATGTATAAAATTCTCATTCTTCATCTCTGATCTGGACTTTTCTTTTGTTTTTTTGCCAAAAGTCAATTGATGGCTTCCTCCTCCGCTGACTCCATGCATTAAAACCGCAAGACACAAGAACTGTTGTTCTATTAGGATTTGCTCCTCTAAAGACAACAGTTCAGCACGCGAGCGGAAAGCCTTTTTTTGTTGTTGTTGTGTGATTTCAAACAGTTCTTCTTCTACGGTAGACTTCTTCTTCTACACCCTTTCTTGCAACATATGCACAGGTTTTAGAGGGTACTGCCACCTGCTGGTCCGTAAAAGAACAGCACTTTGCCATGCGCCGCCGTGCATCAACCATTAACACAGCGGCAACACTGTAAATGCATGAAACCGCACAGCTCAGTGCGCGCGCAGTGCGCGCACTCCAGCCAGCGGACCAAAGCGCGAGTATAAAGACGCCTTAATGGGTCAAAAGTGAACAATATTTTAACTTCCTGACACCATTTTCAAAACTTGGACCTGAGTGTCGAGACATTTGGAAACATCTCTTGTCTCCTAACATTCCATGAACTGACACATTTTAATATTGCAGCATGAATTTCTTGTCCAAGTTCAGAAGAAGTTTTTTTTTCAAAGTTTGTTGAGTCCAGTCTGGCTCTTTTGGGAGAGAGAATCTGTCCTGCTGTACTGAACAGTCTTTCAATAATATTACGATAGTCTTTCAAAAAATCATGGGTGTCATGTATCTTCTGGCTGAATCTCTGTGGTGGAATCTATTTTGGGTGTATTAGTGGTGCTGTGGGTGCTCCCAGCTCAATGACATACTAGAATATCTGTCATTGGTCCAGCTCTTCTTGAAGGCAGGTCTAATGTTACCTGTCCACTTTGCAGTGATTAAATGGTCCAACTCCCCTCTCGACATCAGTTACTTTCAAACTAACGACAAATCAAAAAACTGCAACGTGAATGTAACTTGTAACTCAACACATTGTAGAAATGTAGTGTAGTAGAAAGTACAGATACTTCATGTAAAATGTAGTGCAGTAAAAGTAAAAGTACCCACATTTAATTCTACTTAAGTAAAGTACAGATACATGAAAAATGTACTTAAGTACAGTAACAAAGTATTTGTACTTAGTTACATCCCACCACTGTTTGGTGCTATATAAATAAATGTAATCGAAACTGAACTGAAACTGAATTGCAACACTGTACAAGGTGTTTTGGCAAACGATACTGATGCACTGGGAACACCGGACAGTTGTAAAGACGTAACGATGCAGAAGCGCTCAGGAATGAAATGCTGTGGTGTCACTCAAAGTTCAGAGAACACTTCATCGGGCTGAGAGCAGTGAGGTTAAGTTTTGTTTGAGGGGTTTGGGATGGAGGGTGGAGGGACTAATCTGTCACACCCTCAATCCAAAAGGCCACGTCAAAATGCTTTCACGTCTCAATGGTTTAATCAGCTTTCAGTCGGATCGCAAATTTGTGGAAAACACAAAGAAGATGGTCCTGGGCCTCGATTCTGGAAGCTGAGGTGAGAGGTGGACACATCATGGCAGGACGTCGGTGCAACAAACAGAGCAGGCGGGATATAAAGATTACTGACGGGAATCCAAACGGCGAGCGGTGAAAGAAAAATCTGCCAAAACCCGGTCATCGCGAGGTTTTTGGGTCAATCTGAACTTGTTTGGCTCAACGTATTTTGCCAGCAATCCTAATAAAAAAAGCTTCTGGACTAATTTTTTTTGTCATCTTCCACCATCGGCATTAATTCCCAGGAGTCATTATCTCATGTTTCACTCATGTCGGGTTCATTCAGAGTTCACAAATAAAGAGCGCCGTGAGATTATGACTCAAAATAATAAATAAATAAAAAACGCACATACAGTCTGCAAGCATGAGTGCGCTGCGCTGCCCCCAGTAAATATCCCATTTTATCTCGCTCCAATTAAGGCCCGTTACACAGTCACAACAAATCTGCACTTTCCCTCTGAGCGGTTTAAAGTGAAGGCAGCAGGAGAATGATGGCTGTAATCATGTGTACATTAATACGATTTATAAAACCACAGTCGTCTGCATGATAAAGGTAAATGACTTGTGATTGTTCTCTTGTAAAAATATGGATTATTAGATTTTAATTTCTCTGAACTGGTTCACCACTCATTTTTATTCCTTACTGTCATGTTAGCAATAATTAGGATTTCTAAAATTGTAATTAAAGTCACTTAACAGCGTTGTTCAGGGGCTTATTTTGTACGAGGGTGTACGCTGTGTTCCACTCTGCTGTTTCAATGATAAATCTGATGCTGGAAACACACACAGTCCCAACGTTAGAGCTGGTGTCGGCTGTCAATACTCAGAGAGCATGCTGGGAAACATCTTCTTCTTTCGGCTTTTCCCTCTTCAAGGGTCTCCACAGTGAGTCATCCTCCTCCATCTCACTCTGTCTTCTGCATCCTCTGTCCTCACTCCAACTACCTCCCTCTCTAACTGCATCCATAGATCTTCTCTTTGACTTTTTCCTGGCAGCTGCATTTCTAAAACCCTTCTACCAATACCCACTATCCCTCCTCTGGACATGTCCAAACCACTGTCCCTCCTCTGGACATGTCCAAACCACTGTCCCTCCTCTGGACATGTCCAAACCATCTCAGTCTGGCCTATCTAACTTCATCTCCCGGTTGTTCAACATGTGCTGTACCTCTGATGATCTCATTCCTAATCGTATACATCCTTGTCACTCCTAAGGAGAACCTCAGCATCTTTATTTCTGCCACTTCCAGTTCTGTCTCTTGTTTTTTTGTCCATGTCTCTGTCTCCAGACCATACAACATAGTTGGTCTCACCACTGTCTTGTAATTTGTTCCTTTGACCTTTTCTTACACCATTTTTGTCACAAATTACTCCTGACACTTTTCTCCATCCACTCCATCCTGCCTGGACTCTCTTCTTCACCTCTTTACCACATTTTTTCCCCATTTTCCTGGACAGTGGACCCCAAGTACTTGAAGTCCTGCACCTTTGTGACCTCTGCTCCTTGTAGCCTCACTGTTCCACTGGCCTCCCTCTCATTCACACACATGTACTCTGTCTTACTACGGCTGACTTTCATTCCTCTTCTTTCAAGTGCATACCTCCACCTCTCCAAGTTCTCTTCCACCTGTTCCCTGTTCTCACCACAGATCACAATGTCATCTGCAAACATCATAGTCCACGGGGATTCCTGCTTGACCTCATCTGTTAGTTGGTCCATAATCATAGCAAACAAGAAGGGGCTCAGAGCTGATCCTTGATGCACTCCCACCTCCACCTTGAAGCTATCCGTCATACTGGGAAACTGCTAATGTTAAACATTATGTGGACACATGAAGGATTTACATCACAACAGTTCCCATTTCACCGGCTACGTCTTAGCTGAAAGTCAAAGTTTTGCATCAGAGGATCTGTTTTAGTGTGGCTGGATCACCAGGGCAACATATTGATTAACTATCAGTAAAAAGTTCAACCCCTTCACTTATTTTATTCTTCAAAATGTCCCGGATTAAAAACAAATTTTGCATGATAGCTTATCTCTGGGTAGAACATTTAAAATACACATTTGATTGAGTAATAATAATAATAATAACTATTTGTTTTTGTCATTTAAAGTTACAGTAGTTGTATCAATCAGCCAACATAAAGTCTAAAAGGAGTTCATTTGTTTGCATGTGTTTCATGGATGTGGTATTTGACAGTATTGGGTGCGAGGCGGCGGGTAGCCATCCTTCTTTTCATTTCTTCCCTCATGTCTGTTCATTTCTCTGTAAGGTTTGAGCTGCTCTGACCACAGCAGCTTCGCACACTCTCTTCAGCTCGCCACTAATGCCGAAAGGCAATGTGGCAAACACGATTTGATTCCACGAAATTCCTCTTTTTCCTGCTCGTAGATCTGATTCTTTAATGGGCAGAGACAAGTGACGCCTGCAGGGCATCCTTTGGCACCGTTAGATGGAGGCGTGTCACGTTGATCAGGACGTATGAAGGAAATGTGCTTCAATTCATTTGCATGTGCAGTAATTTTGTTCTTGCGCATTTCTTTCTTGGGTTTTAGCGCACAGCTAGTTTTTTTTCCACAAGAACGGAACATCCAGAGTGAAAGGACTGATGATGAACAACTCAGACACAAAATTATAAATTCAGTGCTTTTATTTACACTGATTCAGGAGGAAACAGGAACCCTGAGGAGCAAGGAGATGGGTCAGGTCCAGAGTTCTGCAAAAAGGTTACTTAGGAGGTGCAGGTTCCTTACTAGTAGATGGATGTTAAGATGTTTGGTTTCAAAGTCCTGTACAATTGTGAGAAGATCCAGTATACTCGGGAGGGCGTGTGGTTGGCGGGTGAGGAAAACAGATGAATAGTCCAAAGGTTCACTAGGAGGTCTGAATACTCAGGTAGGTCTCAGGAGGTTAACTAGCAAAATCATAGGCAAAGACTTAGAGATTCACAAAGGGCTAAGAGTACAAACCATTGGCAGGGTAATGCTCCAGCGTCAGAAGGAAGTCATCAGGTGCCTTCGCCCGGAGCCTCATCAGGACACATTGCTTGCAGGTGAGGTAGTATGGCGCCCTCTAGTGACCAAATCCAAACATGGAACAGGAACTCACACAGTTTTAGTGGGACATACAGTACATGCAAGTCCTTGTAGCTGAGGCTCCAGGTGAACGGTATAGACGGTCAGCGTGTTTCAGGAGTTTTCAGATGCTAGTAAAGAACAAATAAGAGGTAAAAACTGTTCAAGTGTTTTTGTTGGAGGCAGCTGTCGCCATCTTGTCCCTGGTACTGTCCCACGGAGGACAAAGAGCTCGGCATAAAGACTAAAAGCTTCTACCAGCCAAGGAATCACAGTGGACATAAAATTCAGTTGGTCAGAGTCCATCAGCTCATTAAAGAAACGTTTTTAGTGCTGAATGCTATTCTAAACAAAGTGTCGTTGTCATTTACACGGCTGCTGATTTACTCCGGAGCTGCTTCCCTTCCAGGTTGTGGAACTCCACCAGCAAAGGTGAGGAGGGTTGTTCTGACGGGACGTTTGTTTTCATGTCAGCGATGAAAATAGACTTGAACACGAGTCAGAGTCATGAATCATATCTTTATAGTTGGCTCAAAAAGCTGTTTGTGGCACGGCAGTAACGACCGGATGCTCTCACACCGTGAGGTCAGGATTTTACATCACGTGTACGAGACAAACATGAGGCAGAAGGTTTAGGCAGCCGACACCCATCCAACCATTCATCAGTTGGGGTTCAGCACTCGGATCTCGCGTTCCTCTCTCCTCATCAATCTGAGCTTTCTGTTTTTTCCTCGCTCCCACTAATCCGCCCATTTTAATGCTTGTCCACATCGGGCCGGGCCACATTAAACCGATGATTAATGACGTATTGATTGGGCTGTTTTCTCCCGCCCAGCCAAGGTGCTGAGTTGACAGCACACTTGCTTATCTGAGCCACCCAGCTTGCCAGAGGAGGATGTTTCCTGCAGGGGAATAAAAGCTGGTGACACGTTGAGACGAGGCACATTTGTAGACCTTTTTGTTTTCAAACTCTACAAAAAAAAAGATTAAATGGCAGAGAAACTTTGACTGAAGCGCCTTACTGTCATATAAAAACGATGCTTTTTGTCTCTAAGCTCAAATGAAATAAAAGTAAATCATAATCCAAGAAAAAAAGTCTTTAAAAGGTTGTTTTATTTTTATTTATGGGTAACAACAGTTATAAAAACAAAACTTTATCACACAAATGAAATAAAGCTGAGTTTTCAGTTTTATATTGAACTTTATATCCAATTCAATTAAATTGGATTTATTTTAGTACTTTTTTAAAATCTCAGCCTCATATTTATTTTCTAATAATTATAAATGTATAATGTTATTTTGATTAACAAAACAAATTGTATATTCCCATTCACGTATTTATATGTTGTCTTGTTGTTTTCTTCTAATTAATATCATTTAGTTAACATATTTTTCATTCATGTATTTTTTTATTACTTGCAGAAAGATTTAAATGCAGAAGACCAATTTGACAAATGTGACAAATTATTATTATTATTATTATTATTATTATTATTATTATTTATCTTTATGTAAATATTATTTGTTTTTTTAATTAATCTCGTGTTATTCAAGTATATCTAAAATAATAATAATAA
>JBBPBX010015186.1:6504-24132 GCA_038048925.1 Garcialebias charrua | reverse complement strand
TAGGCCGAAAAATACAGTAATCACAAAATCCATTTTCAGTTTTTTTTTCCTATTTAATTTATTTTTTGCAGTATAGAGCTGTGAAGTCTTCAGTGGTTTGTTGTTTTAGAGGAAATAGTTTTTTAATTGATTAGATTGATTAAAATTCACCTGAAACTTGTTCCAGAAACATTCTGAACTCTTTATTTTATTCTGAAAGTTTGTATAGAGAAAGAAAAACACAGCATATATTTTTAAAGAACCCTGGACTGGTTTGTCTGCTGGGGTTTTCTCTGCCAGGAAGAAGGGTCCTTCGTGTCCTCGATTCCAGCCCCCGAGTCCTCGCCACGTTCTGCCCCCGCTGACCTAAAGCTGTGAATCCTGTCAGCTTTCCAAATGCTGATGTTAAGCTCCCGCCTCCGAGTTTCAGGCTAATGCCCGCTCAGGGCCCAGCCGCTGCCCGGCCCACCCCACAGGAGGGGAAGTAAGTCGTTGTTCGTTCCACATCTGCCGAGCTGCCAAATCCGCTGAGATGATGAGACGTGACAGACAGGACGAGAAGTAGATTTAGGAAGATGCGGAGTACAGAAAAGGAACAGGGGCAGACAGATGAAAGCACAGTGAAAAAGACAGTTCAGCCCAAGTGAGTGAAAGAGAGATGAAACCGAAAATATAGCTTGTTGAGGAGAGAATAAGATCAGGAAAGGGCAAGATAGAGGAGAGGGTTATCTGTCATTTCCTTCTAGACGAGCTCTGATGGTGCTCTCTGTGCTGCTATCACGTGCACAATCACTATATTGCTTTGCTGGACGCTTCATGTCTGCAGCTCTGCAGACCGTCAGCTGTAAGAAAAACAAGTCCACGTCTGTCCAGTTGTCATCACAAACACCAAAAAATTAAATGTCAAACATCATACACTACTGCAGATACATATACAGCATTCTCTGACTAGCCTTATCTAAGGATGCCAAATGTGCCTTATGTGCCTTACTGCATATGCCACTTTGCCTCTATACCAACATCAACTACCTCATACATATACTGTGTACATTAACTTATATGCTGCTGTGCCACTCTTTGCAAATGTCAACGCTAGAAACTTCAGTTTATTTTATAGATTTACGTTTTTATACTTTTCATACTACTATGCAAAAACTCAGGACAGTATTACACTTTTATTATTTCATTTTATGCTTATGTTCATTGGGTGTTTGGTGTTTTAGGGGTGTTTGGTGTTTCAGTGTTGGTGTAAATTTTCATACTTTTATACTATTATGAAAAAACTCAGGACAGTGTTACACTTTTTTACTATTTTATGCTTATGTGTATTAAATGTTTTAGTGTTTAGTGTTTAGATGGTTACTGTTGCACCGAGGGACTGAGAGAAACGCAATTTTGGTCCTGTGTATGTCCTGTACATATTGCAGTTCTGACTATAAAGTTGACTTTGACTTTGACTTTGATCCCCATGGTGAGGTTTGTGAGAAGAGCAAAAGTTTACAGCACATGGTATTCCCAGGTGATCTCCCATCCAAGTACTAACCAGCCCCGACCATGCTTTGCTTCTGAGATCAGGCGAAAACAGGCGTGATCAGGGTGGTCAGACCTTAAATGAGGAGCTCAGTCACAAATAGGACTTTAACCTCCTAAGACCCGAGCTCTTGCAAGACATGCATTATTAATTTCTCTTTGCTAACTGGGCTGATTAGGACCTAATTATTGCAAAACCAAAGAATTATCTTTTTACTCAATGTAGTTTCTGAGAAAAATGAGGTCCACATATGAGGACATTCGTTTTAAATGTCTATAGAACACAGTAAAATGACAATTGAATAATGATATGCAAAACTCTTTATTTGGTACCTGCACACACCAGCATGTTACCAGAGTTCCAAAACAAAATGATAAACAACAATTGTGCCTTTTTGAGCTACAGTATATGGCTGATATAAAGTGCTGCTAACAGCTGCAGGACTGTTTATGTCCATAACAGTAAAAAACATTCCAAACATTTTGCACTGCTTCAGTTCTAAACTGTTAATTTTAATATCTGAACATGCCATGAACCATTTCATGTTTTTTTCCCTGTGGGAACATGTTTACACCTATGTGTGAAAGGCTTTGTAACAGTTGCGATCTGCCTGTAAGCAGAGGAACATCTTGCATGTAACACATTGCACTCGAGTTTTCCATGAGCAGCCTTTTGCTCTGCACCGCGCTGCATTTTTCAAGTTTACCGCCTCTGGCAGATGGGCATTAGCCCTCCTTCGGACTGAAACATGGGGTACTGCCTGCACTGGACGCTTTTTCCCTTGGACTAAAACATCTGGGTCATCTTCCTGCTCTGAAAACTCAGAGCCATCATTGTCACTCTGAGCCAAGAAGATCTTGGCCACTTCCATCCGAAATTCAAGGAACTGCATGATGTTCCTCTTTGGGGTGTCGCCTACAATGAGGTCTTTGCGGTACCACAGCCAGCTGTTGGCTAAAGCCAGATCCGTAAAGTGCATCAGTACCCTCAATGTCCATTTCTTTGTGCGGCCACTTATGCGATAGTAACTCATCATTCTATCAACAAGGTCAACTCCACCCATCTTGGAGTTGTATTCACGGACAATACTGTCGTGAAATGGTCACATATCTTTTCAGTTTTTTGTCCCATCTCTGACAGGTGTCTTCTGGCTCTTTGGCATGAACAGCAGACATCATCAATACTGGTTTATTGTCATACCACTTCACCACACAAACCTTTCCATCCACAGTGGTAACTTGTGATGAGGAACCTCTTACGTCCTTTTTCATTGTTTTGTCAGTTGGTAGCTTCTGCACTGCTTCAGTGACCCGATTCTTCATAACTGTACCAGTTACATAAATCTGCTTAGTCATCATACGTTCCACAGTTTTGATGGATGTGAAGAACCGATCACAGTAAACCTTTGTATTAGGATGCAGAGTCTGAGACAGACGACCTATCACTAAGCCTCCCAAACCCAGATCCCGTGGTTCTTCAACCTGCTCAAGGAGTGCATCTGCACCTTGATAAATGTCAAAGTCCAGCACAATCCCATCTGATGTTGCACAAACAAAGTTTTTCATGCCAACTGGGTTTGGTTTCATTGGCAGATATTGTCGACATGGACAAGCCCCTTTGAACGGAATCATCTGTTCATCAATGGAAACGCATTCTGGTCGAGCCTGAGATCTGCAGCCTTTCAGAATGTGGTTCAGAAAAGGCCTCACCTTCCAAAATTTATCTCTCTCTCTCAGGTCCTCTGGAACATCATCATCAATGAGCACTTTGAGTGATCACCTCAGTTTGAAAAATCTGTCACGTGTGAACTTTTCAGTGATGGCAGGGAATCTCAAGGCTTTCGACCAGTACATCCTGATTGCAGTATACGGTTCGCAAGACATTAAAATACAGGCACCAAAAAAATGATAAATCTCATCAGTTGATGTGTTTAGTGGGTCCCCACTTCTAGCCAGTGATGTAGCATTAGAGCAATCTGCAATAATTTTCATCAAATCTTTGTCAAGATACTGTTCTATGTAGTCCAGTGGGGTCCAGCCCTCTCTTTCCTGCACATTTTCCTCATGCTCAAACTGAGCCTGATTTGGTGTTAGTGGAGAAGCCCTCCATTGCATCCTACGCCCTTTCTTGACTTGTTCTTGACAGCTTGGTCCTGGTGTTGTCTCTTCAGTGATATTGTCTGAGACATTGGCCTCTTCCTGCTGTGTCAGAGAGAATCGTCTGGAAGTTCGTGATCTGGCAATGTCACGATCTGAATGATATCCTTCATAATCATCACAAAGACGTTTACGCCCCCTGATAGGTTTAGAGGGTTGTGGAATGGGGTCTTCACACCCACTACTGTCCTCCTCACTGCTACTTGGCTGTTGTTGTGGGGGTTCATAATCAGCATCCCCCACAGGATCATCTGTGTCTGACAAATCTTCCACCTCTGAATTGTCTCCACCAATTAACCCCAGTAACTCCATTACTTTTGACAGAGAATAACGCTCTGGAAAAAAAATGTCATGAGAAAAATCAAATATAAATCTTTGTAGATTTATAAGTAAAACATGCTACATCTGCTAGTAAAAAGTACTAAAATCATCACAAAATACAATTTCTTTCTCAAATTTTGTTGCTAGCATTTATGTTAGCATAAAAATATTTTCTACAAAACCAATTCCCACAGTCCACATTTGTGGACATGGTCAACAAAATTAACAACACTAAGTCCCTCTGTCCACATATGTGTACATCATGTTTAGCGACATGCTAAATCCCTGCAGTTGCTAACTTTTGTAAAATTTAAACACAATAACAAACACTGAACACTTTTATAAATATTTGAACAAAAATCCACCATGAAACTTTATTCAATTTTTACCTGGCCGAGGTTTGGATTGGGAGCTGCCATGTGAACTTGTGGGTGTGTCGTCAGCCATCTTGGAACTAACCTGTAATGTGCTATGCACTTCTAAACCACTAAGTGGCAGTACAATGACCTCATATGAGGACACCAGGCCATGTGTAGAGCAATATTTAGTAATTTTTTTTTAGTAATGTTGTTTAGACAGCCCAAAATGTGATGTCCACACATGTGGATGACAGGTCCTAGGATTATCATTGCAAACAAAGACTAAACTTGTGCAACCAGAAGTTGCAACATACACTGCCTGGCCCCCCAAAAAGTTGCCAACAAAAAAAAAAAGAAAAAGGTCACACTAATATTTTGTTGCACCACCTTTAGCTTTGACCACGGCATGCATTCACTGTGGCATTGTTTCGATCAGCTTCTGCAATGTCACAAGATCTATTTCCATCCAGTGTTGCAGTAATTTTTCACTGAGATCTTGCGTTGATGATGGCAGGTTCTGACCACTGCGCAAAGCCTTTTCCAACGCATCCCAAAGATCCTCAATGGGGTTAAGGGCTGGGCTCTGTGGTGGCCAATCCATGTGTGAAAAAGATGTCTCATGCTCCAAGAACCACTTTTTCACAATCAGAGCCCGATGAATCCTGGCATTGTCATCTTGGAATATGCCGGTGTCATCAGGGAAGAAAAAAAAAAAATCTATTGATGGAATAACCTGTTCATTCAGTATATTCAAGTAGTCAGCTGACCTCATTCTTATACTGTTGTTGAATCTAGACCTGACCAACTGCAGCAACCCCAGATCATAGACTGCCCCCACAGGCTTGTACAGTAGGCACTAGGCATGATGGGTGCATCACTTCACCTGCCTCTCTTCTTACCCTGATGAGCCCATCACTCTGGAACAGGGTAAATCTGGACTCATCAGACCACATAACCTTCTTCCACTGCTCCAGAGCCCAATCTTTATGCTCATTAGCAAATAAAAGCCTTTTTTTCCAGTTAGCCTCACTTCTTAGTGGTTTTCTTCAGGCTACACATCTGTTCAATCCCAATCCCTTGAGTTCACTTCACATTGTGCGTGTGGAAATGCTCTTACTTTCACTATTAAACATAGCCCTGAGTGCTACTGTTGTTTTTCTTCCATTTGATTTCACCAAATGTTTAGGTGATCGCAGATCACGATCATTCAGGATTTTTTTCCGGCCACATTTCTTCCTCAAAGACGATGGGTCCTCACTCTCCTTCGAGTTTTTAATAATGCGTTGGACAGTTCTTAAACCAATTTTAATAGTTTCTGCCATCTCCTTAGATGTTTTCTCTGCTTTATGCCAATGATTTGACCCTTCTCAAACAGACTGACACCTTTTCCACGACCATGCGATGTGTCTTTCAACATGGTTGAAGAAACGAGAAGCAACTCATTGCATCTGTTGGGGTTAAATAACTTGTTGCCAGCTGAAAGATAATCACCCATGCAGTAATTATCCAATAGGAGGCTCGTACCTATTGGCTTAGTTAAATCCAGGCATTGTATATGTACAGGTGGTCCTCAACTTACGGCAACTCGGGCTTACGAACGCGCTCCGAACAGTACTGTTGTACAGTAAATACTGTACAGGTATGTGTTTATAGATGAATGTGTGGTGTAGCTAACACATTACTAACTGTTTGTAAATAAAGTAAATAAAGTAAATAAAGTTCTGTGCATGTTTATGGACCAGCTTGTTCAGTCTCATGCCGATAAACGGGTGTGCGGCACAGCGTTAGCATACATTTCAACGACTTACGGCAAAAATCCGGACTTACGAACGACACGTGCAATGAGTTCCAACTTACGTCAAAATCGGGTTACGAACGGCCCGCAGGTCCGGAACTCTTTCGTAAGTCGGGGACTATCTGTACATATAAAACACACAAAAGAGAGCACAAGTAGCTTTAGCTATTAACTGATGACCACAAAGCATTTGAAATGCAAAACCTAGACAATGTTGTTGGAGGAAAAGGAGGAAAAGGAGGTGGGGCTCCTGCAGGTAAGGGGCGTTTACCTTCAAGACAAACAGATTTCTGATTGTTCAGTTGCTGGCATGCCAGCTGGATTGATTGACAGGTGGCATTAAGGAGCTGACTCATACAAAAAAAAAGGATTGTATGAGCCTGTTTGAGTGTCATCATTTATTAGCTACATATTTATCTCAAATGTATTATATATTTCGGTGAATGTAAGGTTTGAGAACTGAGCTCCTTATAAAATCCTAATGATGGTTTCTTATTTTTTCAGGGGTGGTGAGGTAAATTTTAGTGGGGCTTGAGCACCCCACAAAAAGAGACTAACATCGCCACTGAGTTACACAGAAAGTGTTGAGAGTGTATTTTTAGTAGTAGTCAATCAAAAAGTGCCGACACTTTGGTAAACTCTGTTTTCTTGTTGTTGTTCTGTTTGTGTTCTGGAGCTCTGTGACAAACAAACACAACACAGCTAGTCTTCAGCTGTATTTCTTGGATTGTTACTTTGGGAAAGTAAAAAGTAATTCCTGAGAGGGATCGTGTGAAGAATAAAAAGTTAATTTGTGTTTTTCTTGAAACAAATCCAAAAGAATCCGCGTTTTAACACAAATCGAATCCACACGATTCTGCTCTGAGGTGACTGTGGGAAAGCAAAGATCAAATTGTTGGGAAGGGGAGATTTATAAAATCTCTGTTAAAGTGCAAATACACAATGTCTTCCGAGGCTTTTCTTTCTGTGGTCGAACAAATAAATCATGTTGGCCGGATGGATGGGAAGAAATAAACTGCAGGCGCTCATTTTTCACCAACTTTGATCTTGTTGAAAGAAATGTGAGCAAACGTTTCCTGTTGAGTTCTCGCGTTTCCATTCCCCAACACGTCTAAATCGTCTTCACACACCTGCTTTGTGTTGTGGAGGACGACGCTGCCTGAACGCCCATCTGTTGATCATTTTTCATGGGCTGTGTGGTGGGACACAGTGTTTACACACGTTCAGCTGCTGTGTGGCAGCAGATTTAAGCAGCAGCGCTGACAATATTCAGCAGGAGTTAGTTATTGTACAGAGTTCTGACCTTACAATAAGTTTCAACCCTGTTTTTGATTTTCCTCACAGTCTCCAGGTGTTGTGATTAGAAAGTTTGATCATGAATGTGTTTAATGGGGTTTTTAAATAATCCAAACCCACCGATCTTAATCTTGCATGGAAATATGGTAAATGGAGCTTATTTGTATAGCGCTTTCCAGCCCCCTGTGAGGAGCCCCAAAGCGCTTTACAATACCAGCCATCCACCCATTCATTCAGACATTCATACACCGGTAGTGGTAGCCTGCCTTGCAAGGCGCCATCCAGACCTACCGGGAGCAACTCGGGGTTAAGTGTCTTGCCCAGGGACACAACGACACATGGTGGGCGGATGCGGGATTCGAACCTCCAACCTTCCGATCAGGGGTCGACTGCCATTACCACTACACCACGGCCATATGTCAGTGTTAATGAATGAAGGCATCTTAAGAACAACTTTAGACACACAGAAGCTTTAGTTTCAGTATTTTTACTTTCTTACTGTTACTTATACTCTGCATTATTTTATCCATCCATTTATTTTCTTCCTCCTAGCTGTGATTTGGTCATAGAGGTATCAGATTCTGTCAGGAAACCCAGATCTTCATATCCAGTTTGGATGCCAACTTGTCCAAAGAAGACATGTACGTAATCCTGGAGAGTCTCGAGTCTGCCCTGAGTGGGACCCACAAATCCTCCAGAAAACCTCCGGAGGGTTGCAACCTGTAGGCATCGTATTGAGACGTCTGAACCACCTCAGCTCACGTTATTCTACAGCGTGAGAAGCAGCAGCTCTATTCCAATCTCCCCCCGAATGATGGAGCACCTCACCATATCTCTAAAGCTGAGCCCAACCGCCCTACAAAGGAAGCTTCAGCAACTTGGATCCAGGATCTGGTTCTTTTAGTTCTGATGGACACCTCATGAACATATTGAGGACTGGAACATTAATGGCCCAATAAATCCTGAGCTCGGTCTTTTGACTCAACTTCTTCACCACACCAGACCTGAACAACACCTTCAGTAATGTAGACAAGGTCCAAAACTCACCTCCGACCTGAAGGGATTGCTTGATCTTTTCTGCTACTTAAAGCCTTGGAGCAGACTCTTCCTATTTCTGAACCACCCCAGTGCTAGCCTGGTTAAAACAAGACCCTTGTCCTTCACTTCGCTTCAGACAAGGGTCAGGGACTTCTCCATTGAAAAACGATTCTTGCTGGAGGCGTGGCCTCTGCCTGAGGAACAAAACCATTGGATCTTAGAAAAATTTTGAACAGGGAAAGCATTCTGCTCCCTCCCCCTCAGAGCTCTGCCGAACTTGACATCTGCTCCGCCTCCTGCTGAATTTTCTCTTGCTGCCTGCATTCTGTGTTTATAACGTTTGAAAAAAATTAAATAAAACCATGTAGCGCTGGTCCAGAAGACCAGAAAATATGCAGGGACTCGGGCAGCAACGTAAAACCCTATTTTAATTCTCTCGTGACAACCGCAGTCATTTCCTTATTCTTTAAGTACCGCAGCGGCGCCGGAGAGAGAGGAGGAGGAGAGCGATCACTTGACTTTTGGCAAAAAAACAAAATAAAACTCCAGATAAGAGATTAAGAAGGGGAATTTAACACATTTGTGTCAAATATAAAACAGTCCTGCATCGCTTTGCATCGCTTTGAATGAGAACATGCGGCTGCTCGCTGGCTCTGGCTGCGTGCTGGGACAGGTGGCACTCAGCGGAGAGGAGGAGGAGGAGGAGGGAGGAGGGAGCGATAACTTGACTTTTGGCCAAAAAAACAAAAGAAAACTCCAGATAAGGGATTAAGAAGGGGAAATTAATAAATTTGTATCACATATAAAACAGTCCTGCATCGCTTTGCATCGCTTTGAATGAGAACATGCGACTGCTCGCTGGCTGCGCTGGGACAGGTGGGGGCGTGGGTTAGGGGCCAAAAACTCCGCCCCTTCTGTTCTCTGATTGGTCCGGTCAAAAATCTACCGGAGAAATCGTTGTCTATGGCAGAAGTCCCAGACTGTGCAGTGAAAGGAAATGAGAATTGAGCGGAGCTGTGCAGGAAGGCGAGGGCCAGGCTACCCCAGTGCACGCTGAAGTTCAGAGTTTGAAGGTGCCAACAGAACCACATTATTTGCAAAAATTAGAGATGAGACCTTGAGGATCCGAAACCAGATGGTCTCATTGTTAAGATTGTGTCCATGAACACCACAAACAGGATCAGAGACCAGGGGCATCCCTGGTGGAGCTCCTGCACTTGGAACGAGATGGATTATTCACAGAGGATGCAAACACTCAATTTGGATCTAGAGCTCTCAAAAGTGACTATGAACCTCTTACTCCTGTCCTGCAGCACACCCGTACTGAATATCTGAGCAGGGAAACGGTCAGAAACCTTCTCTAGACGCACAATGCACACATCAAACCCCAATGACCTCCTTGGCAACCTTGCAAAAGTGAAGACCCGGTCCTCTGTTTCACAGCCAGGTCCAAGACCCTATAGGTGCTCCACCTGAGTCCACGTGTCAACATGAGTCCAGAGCCAACATTTATTCATCTTCAATCTGTCTGAGATGCGCTGTAATTCAATTCAAGGTGGTGAACTGTCTGCATTGGTCCAAAGACAAGTTGTCCAAGTTCAAACTGACCCGGACCCCGCATGTAATTGTTGTAAACAAACTCCAGCTATGTTCTTACACACTTTCTGGACTTGTCCTAAACTGTGGACCTATTAGCAACCTGTACACCCATCACCATTCATCTCATTGCTTGTGGTGGCCCCTGTGAACATGTCCTTCAGGAAGTACGAGAATTGATTTGGGTTCTCTTCTGTATTCTCTTTATTTGTGTATGTGTTTGTGTAAAATAATAATAATAATAATAATAATAATAATAATAATAATAATTAATAATAATAATAATAATAATAATAATAATAATAATAATAATAATAATAATAATAATAATAATAATAATAATAATAATAATAATAATTAAAAGACTGTTCAAAAAAGAAAATCAGTCCAGAGCCTCCCTTCCAAAAACCTGGATTAAACTTCCTGGGGAGGCTGAGAATCGTGGTCTCTCTTAAACTGTAACACTGGACCACCTGCTTTGTCTGTCACTCCAGAGGTGTTGCCCCAGTCCTCCATGATCCGTCAACCATAACGACCCGCAACTAGCCCACCTATGAGAAAATGTAATAACTCAACTGTTATGTTCTGAATCCATAACGTTGAAGAATGAACCAAAGCACCAATAATAACCCTCTCATTTCATCAGCAGGTATTTGTCAGTAGCAGTCCTCCACCTGGCTCTGTTGGGTCCAACGTGCTGAGTTTGGTGCATGCTTGAAGGCTTTTCATTGTGAAATAATCATCTCGTCTTTGTCTTAAATCAAACTGAACTCCAAACACTGTCACATTGCTTTTACTTTGTATATGTTACTGCACTATATTGTTTTATGCACAGATATTTACAGCGAACACAGAAATCACTTCGTAGTGTTTCTGTTACTGGAGCAGTTAAAGCCACTCAGTCACATGAGAAGTGGCTGCATGAAGCGATTACATCGACGGTCCATTAAACCACAGTGATTTATTTAAGTGTTACTCTGAAATGTTAGAAATTCACTTAAAACAAGAGATGGACTCTTTGTGCCATTCCACAAAAAAATAGCTATTATTTCTAGCATTTAGATGTAATGTTTAACCAGGGGGTCATTATGAGGAAAATGTCAGTTTTGTAATCTTTGTGTAAACTGAGCCACACTCGCTGTGTAATGTTAGCAGCTAGAAATGGTTGTGTTTAAAATCTTAGACCTTTGTTGACACAATATACATAATTTTTCGCCAACTTTTACACCCCAGGACAAACGGAGCAGCTCACCACCATTTAGAAGCCTGGAACTTTGAACCTTTTAGTTTGAATTTAGAAAACACAAAATATCTTACTATGATCATCAGTGGAAATAATTTTTTTCATTTACCCTTTATTTATCCAGGTAGTCTCATTGAGCCACGAGAACTCATTTTCAAGAGAGACCTGTTCAGGGAGCAGGGGGTTAAGGGCCTTGCTCAGGGGCCCAGAGTGGGGTGAATGAGGGTGGAGGAAGGTGTGGGTGTTTCACCTTTTTCCACCCACATTTTTTGATGTTGTCGGTACCGGGGCTTGGACCAGTGATCTTCCGATCACAGGCCCACCGTCTAACCACTGTGCCACTATGCCCCCAAAGCCACAAAAATAACTCAGGAGGATCCCCAAGCGAGTCAGCGGCAGAGAGGGCGGACTCCAGAAATCATGAGCACCATCAAACTGGTTGAACGTGTGAAGGTGCTAATTATAACACTGAGTTTGTTGTGTCTCCTTGGACTGATGAAGTCTTTTGGATGAAAGACAAAATGTTTCAATACAAAGAAACTGTCCAGAGGACATGAATTAACTTTGTTGGATTTTTATTTTTATTTTTTAGCTGGATTATTGAGCATGAATCAGGACAAAGAACCATTCACTCTCTCACCCTCATGGGGACAATTTAAAGTTACCAATCAGCCTAACATGCATGTTTTTTGGTTTGTGGGAGGAAACTAGAATACCTGGAGAAAAAACTCGCCCATAGAGAACATGCAAACTCCACCTAGAAAGGCTCCCAGTCAGGATTTGATCTGGCAACCTTCATGCTGAGAGGTGGCGGCTCTACTAACTGAACCACCGTACCGTCCTGATGCTTCAACCATCCATCACTTGTTGTGTTTCGGGGCAGCATCTTGAGCAGGGAGTTCCAGACATCTCTTTTCACAGTCACCTCTTCCAGATCTTCTGGGAGGACCCTAAGGAGTTCCCAGGACAACCAAGAGACGTAGTCTCTCCAGCGTGTCTTGGATGTTCCCCAGGGTCTCCTCCCAATCGGACATGCCCAAAGCACCTCCCTTGAGAGATGCCCAGGGAGCATCCTTACCAGATGTCCGTACCACCTCAACTGGCTCCTCTCGATGTGGAGAAGCAGCTGTTCTACTCAGAGTCTCTCCTGATAACTGAACTTCTCACCCTATATCCAAGGGAGAGTCCAGCTACCCTGCAGAGGAAACTCGTTTCAACCACCTGTATCCATGATATAATTCTTTCAGTCACTACCTAAAGTCAACGCAACAATACAATTGGAGCCGTTGGCGTTGAAACAGTCAAGTCGTTTCAATATCTAGGGGATGTGTTGGACTGTACTGGAACAGCTTAAGCTGCCGTTCGGGCACGTATAAGTGCGGCGTGGAATAAATGATATCTACTCGCTTCTATACTGATGCGGTGCAACATCCCATTACTCCTAGGTTCAAGACTCTATGGCTCAGTGATACTCAGTGATACATACAACGTGCTGTTGTATGGCGCAGAAACATGGCCAATGACAACAAAACTTGAACAGCAACTTCACCGAACCAACATGAAAATGCTCCGATGGATGCAACGCATTAGTCTTAAAGATCACATCCAATCGACCGAAATCCTGCGTCGAGCTGGCTTATGTGCGATTAAGGACGCATGCCGGCGACACCGTTTGCGATGGTTCGGTCATGTTAAACGAAGTGAAAACAGTGCTATACTTTCTATTGCAAACCTTGAACCTGGCACCCGTCCCAAAGGCCGTCTGAAAAAGACCTGGGCGCAAACGATTCAACAAGATCTGAAAGCGTTGAACCTCCATGAACTGGATGCAACTGTCCGCCTAATCTGGCGTCAAAATCGTGGCGACAAAGAAGTAGCGTCCTACCTCGGAATCGGGAAAACAGACGTTAAATGAAGTCAGATAGATAGATATACTACCTAAAGTCATGACCATAGGTGAGGGCAGGAACGTAGACTGACCAGTAAACAGAGAGCTTTGCCTCACAGCTCAGCTCCCTCTTCACCACAACGGACTGGCACGGAGTCCACAATACTGCAGATGCTGCACCAATCCATCTGTCAATCTCACGCTCCATTCCTCCCTCACTCATGAACAAAACACCGAGATACTTGAACTCCTCCACTTGAGGCAGAACCTCACCCTCGACCTGAAGAAAACAATCCACCCTTTTCCAATGGGTGATGCTTCATGAGAATTTTAAAACATCAGCAGTTCTGGCAAAAAACAAGTGTGATAAGATATATCTTTAATACCATGTTTATTTGTTTTAAAGGGATGAATTTAAGGTGGAGATCAGTGTGCACTTTGTTACTTGGGTCTAATTAGCTGCACTCAGAGAAATTAAATGAGCAGAAGAGAAAATCTGAACCGTAAATGTGTCTGAAAAACCAACAGTTGCCTTACTTCCTAACACGACGCAGCTAATAAAACTATTTTAACTGCTGCTGCCGGCACGGAGAATTTGAAAATGTGTGACTGAAGCAGTTTTGTGGTCAGCACAGTGGGGGGTGAGGTGGAAGGGGTGATGGGGGTGAGTGGCCAATGACATCTCCAGAGCTGGCATTAGTAGCCGACAGGGAAACAGCCAAACATTTAGATCATATTTCAGTCAGCGGAGCGTAAAATGTAAAGTTGTAAAATCTTCCTTGTGGTCACCCCGAAGGAGGAGAAAAAGTTTAGAGCAAAGATGGAGAGGAAGTCTGGAGAGAAGATAAATTAGGTCGGCTCGGTCGTGTATAGGGTAATGTGAAAGGAGCTAAATCAGCAGCTTTACTCCCCGATGGCTAAAAGTGGAGGTGATGTAAAAAATATACTGCAGACCACTTCAGATATAATTCAGGTTTAGAACCAAGAGCAACTCATAACTCTGTGTTTTAGAATGCACATGCGTGTTTAAAACAGGTACATCCTGCAGGCTCAAAGTTGTCGTTTTCCAAAAAACATGTTAAATTACAGTCTATTTTTGGCTCCAGCTCCAGAGCAGCCCGCCATCAGTCTCGGTGCTCGGACCCGAATGAGCTGTTCTGTGACTCGTAATGAATAAATATTCTTTTTATATTTTTTGTCACACAGAAATTTGGGGATTAATGGATCAAAGGTGGAAGCAGAAAATTATTATGTGATTAATTACAAAGCGAGCAGAGAGCACAGGCTGTCATTGATATGATGACAAAGTGCAGCCAAAGCCACATTTGTAAAATTGTTTCAGATCTTTATGGCTAATTTAATCTTGATTTGATGTCATTAAATAAAAAGAATGTTGGAGGATGATTTCCTGCATGAATTTCAAGCATCAAGTTCTGGAAAACATGAAAAATAAAGGATTGTGATATGAAACCTAAGCAGTCCTGTATCTTAATATTATATACATATTTGCAGCGTATTGCTACATCAGCATTCCAGATCAGGTTTAGATTTGATAAATAGGATTTATTATTCTACACCAAATCCTGCTGCATTCATCATTCTCAGCAGTTTTATTGCTCTCTTAAGCATCAATCAAGATTTGTTTAATATACCTGTAATGTCTCTAATGTTTCACCTCCACAACATCTGACCATTTCAGAATCAGAATTGGAATAAGCGTTATTATCATTGCACTAAAGTAGAATGATATTATATTCCGTACAATCGTCTGAAAGATGGGTGGACTGCACGTGGCTGCAGATTCTAGGAGTGCGGCCCCTTATTTTTTTGCGAAAAGGGTAAAGACCATGAGGATATGACAGTGGTATTACAAAAAAGATCTCTTCACACCTTCTCCTATCAGGACACAATTTCAAAAACTCCACCAGCAAGCACATTTACAGACACGTACAGACAAGACGGTGATATTTTGTCCATGAAGCACTTACAGGTATAGAACCATAGTCCTGTTACGATGGTGTCAGCCGGTACAGCTCTGATAAGCATTAACAGAAGTTCTCAGGTGGAGGCGGGGAGGAACAGATAGAGCAGAGTCTTCTTAGTTTACACACATACCAGGAGAGCTTTGACAAGTTGGTCTGTTTCAAGGTTGAACGAGGGAGTCAGATTTAGATAAGCCACAGTTGGTTTTTAATGCAGGCAGAGTCCCCCTTGAATTCTGCTGGTACTTTAAATCCAAAATGGCCAGATTTGTGGGCTTTCTGCTGGTCCATCTTTATAGCTTCCTGCAAGGTCGTCCCCAACATGCCGGCGAGTTCCAAAGCCGCAAGTGGCATACGATTCTCATAAATTGCTTCCATCTTACGGTTGAGCTCATAAATCAGCTGAGTCTGAGAGCTCGAAGCACGAACTGATCCTTTACATTAGGTCGGCAGCTTTTCCATGGCCAAAGCTGCTGCCGCCGTCTTCCTTTATAGCCGACGATGCCAAAAAGCAGAAACCCTGCTATGACAAATCCAATGACCTTCGGCATCCTTCTGAGACAATACAGAAAGGCACAACATATCCATGACATACCCTGCCGTGTGCATCACAGTGCGGGCATGAGGGTTCTCCAGGAACCTGTCGCTTGGTTGAATTTTTTTTTAATCAATTGCGTTGAAAGTCCAGCTGACCAGATCCATGACAGTAAGTTACAATTCAGAAGATATGTAAATAGAAGCTCCGACACAAAGGACAGGAAGCAAAAAAGCAGGAGGTAGGTGGTAAAGGGAAGAAAAATCATCTGTCTTGACCTCACTCGGGAGAGAGTGAGGGATTTTTTTTTTTTCAGATATAAAGAATAGTTTTTAACTCTGCTCTTTACAAAAACAGGGAGCAAACAAGAACACAAACAATGTGGATGGTTGATACTTTAGTTAGTTTGAAGATAAAGATTAATGCATGATGCACGTTTGTACCACAGATGGGTCAGAGGGGGTCCAGATCTGAACTCCTGAAACTAGAACGTGCCTCCTTTATTTGTCTTCACTTAATAAAAAAAGATAACCTGCTCTAAAGAGCACCGACTGGAGCTTGTGTCTGAATTAATGTATTTTATGTTCAATCAGAAGCACCAAGAGAATAAGGGCAGTGATGCTGTGAGCTGAAACAAGCTGTATGTCAATGTCCCCATACTGAGGGATCTGACCAAGGAATGTGTGTAGTTTAGATGAGTGTCCGGACTGGAACAGAACAGAGAATGAAATAAACATGTTTTTGTGCAAAATATTAAAGTGGGGAGAAATTAAACAAAGGAGGGTTTAAATGTACTTATTTTTCTTGTTGAGGTGGTGCAGAGTGACAGATCCTAGAAAGAGTAGTTTTATCAACTACTAGGAGCAAATGAGGAGCCAGGGGGTGGCCAATGGTGGCCTTAGCCCCAATATATTAATTTTGGCCACCTCAATCATTTGAAGAACTATACGTTTAAGCAACATGAAAACTATAACAGGGCGGCACAGTGGTTCAGTTGGTACAGATGTTGCTTCTTAGCGAGAAGATCAACGAATCCTGGCCGGGGGCCTTTCTGGGTAGAATTTGTATGTTCTCTCTGTGCATGCATGAGTTTTCCCTGGGTACTCCAGTTTCCTCCCACAGACCAAAAACATGCATGTTAGGCTGATTAGTAACCAATTGTCCCTATTAAGAGTGAGAGAGTGAATGTGTGTTTTTCATTTGTCTCTGTGTGTCCCTGTGATGGACTGGAGACCTGTCCAGGGTGTACCCCACCTCATGCACAGTGGCAGCTGGACATTAATAATAATAATAATAATGAATTCAATTTATAACGCACTTTTCATTAATGAAAATCTCAAAGTGCTACAAAGTGCAACAGAATTAAATGTCAATAAAACAAGTAATAAAACAAGTTAATCAACAACAGTATCAACTAAGATCAAAGATAGAATCATGAGGAGGCAGAGTATGCTTGGTTAAAAAGAAAAGTCTTCAAGCCGCTCTTAAAGTCAACCAGTGACTGGAGCTCTTAGGCAGTCAGGAAGAGAGTTCCACAGGCGGGGGGCAGCCACACTGAAAGCCCGGTCTCCCACTGTCCTTAATTTGGTTCTCGGAATGTGAAGTAGATGACTGTTCTGTGACCGTAGAGACCGGGTGGATGAGTATGGTGCAAGAATGTCCTTTAGATAATCTGGTGAAGTTCCGTGTAAGCATTGATGTGTAATGAGAGCAGTTTTGTACTGAATTCTGTAGGCGACAGGAAGCCAATGAAGGTTATGGAGAATGGGTGTAATATGTTCAAATTTACGAACTCTCAACAAAATCCTTGCTGCACTGTTTTGAATATATTGAAGCTTCTGAAGGTATTTACCAGGGATTCCAATAAACAGGGAGTTGCAGTAGTCGAGCCTGGAGGAGACAAAAGCAT
>JBBPBX010015185.1:26355-40733 GCA_038048925.1 Garcialebias charrua | reverse complement strand
TGTATGAATGGATAAATGAGCGCACAGATTGTAGTGTGAAGAGCTTTGAGTATCATGACAAGATAGAAAGGCACTATATAAGTACAGTCCATTTATCATTTACACAACAATGAACGGTGGGACAAGTTTTCAAATTTAACTAAACCAGCATTGATTTCCCCCCCCCCCAATTACTGAGCATCTTATATTTTTTATTGTTATTGAACTACATCAATAAAACACGTGACCCTGCACCTCTAAGAATGCATCTTAACAATTCAAGGCTGTCTTATACATTTTTTTTTTTTTTCAAATTTTTTCAATATACAATGCAACATTAGTGTAAATAGGATGTCTACTATGATAATTAGCCTTTAGGGAATAATAGTGAGTACACAGCATCTGTTCAGCCTTATAAAAACAAATTAACATGTTTAAGAAACAGAAAAATGCTGACATTTTGAGCTAATTTCCTAAAAGATCACTTCAAAATGCTATAAAGTAGATATGTTGAGTAAATTTTATCATTGTAATGCAGTTCTCCAGGAGTTCTGGAGGAGATTAAACAAATTAGGATTTCCACAGATACTAAATCAGGAGAGTTCTTCCCTCCTAATTATTTTGTTGAGTTGATGGCACCATGGAGGTCAGAGGGTAACTCATCTCCTGAGAGAACCAGTGTTGCCCCTGGCTTCCCCAACAGGAACTACCAGAGTCATTAAATCAAATTGTTTGGGCAAAAGACAGCAATTACCTTCAGTTTCCTCCTGCTCAAGCACTTAGGATTTCCATGCCCTGTATTATTGATTTACACTGACATATGGTCAGAGAGTACTCATTGGATTGATTTTGTTTAGAGCCACAGTCATGCAGCCAGTTCCGTTTTTACTGAATGATTATTTTCAATCATCGTTTTCAGTTAGGATTCATGTAGAGCAGCCATGATCAATAGGGATCCGTTTATTTGATCTTTGTTAGACATTGTTTTTTTCCTCTTGTGCTATAAGGTTCATGCTTTTTTACCAGTGTATGCTGAGCAATTTTATTAAACATTGAAATCTGGTTCAGGGTTAGAAAATGGTCAAAGTATTTAAACAGTTTTCTTTCTTGGTTTCACATCTAAGTGTTTTGGAAAGAATAAAAACAAGCTAAACTCCCCTGTTCCCAACACTGCTAAACATTTTTCATGGGACGTTTGAGCGGGAAGGTCAGCTCACTGAGCACTAATACCCTCAGTGTCTCAGCGTGGAGAATAAAACTCCCTTTTGTATAATTTAAATAAAAAAACAAGCAGATACATGCAGAATTATACGAACAAGACCAGGGAACAAAACACACAAAGCTAGAAAATAACCTACTAAACCAGTCTGTATCAACTGGTATAGATTTGTCTTAAACTGGCATTTTAAATATTTAAATATGTGAACTTTTTTTTATTGTTGTTTGGAAAACTATAACAAATTTGCAGACCTTTAAATAAAAAAATAAAGTCATGCATGTGTTTTGTGGCTCATTGGTATACAGTCTGCCCATCCATTTTCTTTACCTGCTTCTCCTTTCCAGGTCAAGAGGATACTAGTGCATGTCTCCAGTGGTCTGTGTGAGAGGCGGGGTGCATTTGGACAGGTTGTAAATCCATGACAGTGCCACAGAAACAAACAACCACTCTCACATATGGACAGTATAAAGCTACCGATGAACCCAGCATCAGTGGGGAGAAACCAGCGAACCCGGAGAAAACCCACAGGGAGAACATGCAAACTCCAACACCATTGTCTCAGTCCTGGGAGCTTCTTCATTTTTTTTTTCATTCAAGTTTATTTGATCAAGGACAGCACAATAAACAATGTTACATGTTAAAAACGAAACAACCGTTCTCTTGTACAAAGGTTTTCTAGCCACAGGCTAATGTGCAAACCCAGTCCTTGGTTGGACTTTTATATAAAAACAGCTAAAATAAAATTAGAATTTAATTAAGATTAAACAGTTCCCTATATAAAAACATGTAAAATAAAATTAAAATGTAATTAAGTTTAAATAATAATAATAATAATAATAACAATAATAATAATAATAATAATAATAATAATAATAATAAATAATAATAATAATAATAATAATAATAATAATGAATTCAATTTATAACACACTTTTCATTAGTGAAAATCTCAAAGTGCTACACACATTGAATGCTACACACATTCATACACCGGTAGCGGCAGACTACCATGCAAGGTGCTTTCCAGTCCTACCGGGAGCAACTCGGGGTTAAGTGTCTTGCCCAAGGACACAATGACACATGGTGTGGGGAACCGGGATTCGAACCGCCAACCTTCCGATCGGGGGACGACTGCCATTACCACTACGCCACAGCTGCCCCTTAAACAGTTCCCTCACACACACAGCTGCTCCTCTGTCCCCATGGGGTTCAGTGTTCACAGATTTGGTTTTGTTTCAACCATTTTTTCACCCGAGAATTAAAAACTCTAAGATCAGTCAGTCGTGGAATACTGGACCAGCTCTACACCCTCAACAGGGTCCTGGAGGGTATGTGGGAGTTTGCCCAACCAGTTTACATGTGCTTTGTGGACTTGGAGAAGGCATTCGACCGTGTCCCTCGGGGGGTTCTGTGGGGGGTACTCCGGGAGTATGGGGTACCAGGCCCATTGATATGGGCTGTTAGGTCCCTGTACGACCGGTGTCAGAGCTTGGTCCGCATTGCCGGCAGTAAGTCAGGCTCGTTTCCAGTGAGAGTTGGACTCCGCCAAGGTTGCCCTTTGTCACCGATTCTGTTCATAACTTTTATGGACAGAATTTCTAGGCGCAGCCAAGGTGTTGAGAGGATCCGTTTTGGTGGCCTTAGAATCGCTTCTCTGTTTTTTGCAGATGATGTGGTCCTATTGGCTTCATCAGATCGTGATCTACAGCTTTCACTGGAGCGGTTTGCAGCCGAGTGTGATGCGGCCGGGATGAGGATCAGTTCCTCCAAATCCGAGGCCATGGTCTTGAGCCGGAAAAGGGTAGCATGCCCTCTCCGGGTCGGGGAGGAGGTCCTGCCCCAAGTGGAGGAGTTTAAGTATCTCGGGGTCTTGTTCACGAATGAGGGAAAACTGGAGCGTGAGATCGATAGGCGGATAGGTGCAGCGTCCGCAGTGAAGCGGGCGCTGTACCGGTCTGTCGTGGTGAAGAGAGAGCTGAGTCAAAAGGCAAAGCTCTCAATTTACCGATCGATCTACGTTCCCACCCTCATCTATGGTCATGAGCTTTGGGTTGTGACCGAAAGAACGAGATCTCGGATACAAGCGGCTGAAATGAGTTTTCTCCGCAGGGTGTCTGGACTCTCCCTTAGAGATAGGGTGAGAAGCTCAGTCATCCGGGAGGGACTCGGAGTAGAGCCGCTGCTTCTCCACATCGAGAGGAGCCAGTTGAGGTGGCTCAGGCATCTGGTTAGGATGCCTCCTGGACGCAGGCCCGGCGGCATGGGCGGGCATTGAGGTGCATTGCCCCCCCGCAGAGTCAGCTGTGCCCCCCCTGACAGACTGGACGACGTGAAGTTTTTTGTTTGTTTGTTTTTAATCTCCGAGTGTGCATTCTTCTGTTTTTCCTATCTTTGTTTGTCCGTCATACAATTCAGCCAATCAATGAAGCCGAGGCAACATTCTAGCCAACTACAGTTCGAGGGGGGCGGGTGCAAACTAGCAGTTTCAAACAGAAACACACGCTCACCACTGTCCGTGTCTCGGGCACGACCCCGCCCCGTCCTGCAGGCTGCAGCGAGGGGTTCCTCCTTTTTCCCAACAAAACAAGAGGAAAATGAGAGCAGACAGGAAGCGGCACCATCCATTTCAGTGGGAAACGTAAGCACTGAAGTCAACTGACTTTTTTTTTTAAAAAGCTAGAAATTAAGAAGATTTTGAGCTAACCAGCAACATTGGAAGAGTTGCAAATAAAAAGACCAGAAAGAACTTCTAAAGGTAAGAACCACTGTGCTTTCTGTGACATGAGTACGGTAGTCCAATATAAACTTATGGCTGTGCAGATAATAAATGTACAGTATTTTGTTTATTTGATATACTGTCTGCAGCATAACATTAATCTTGCATAATTGTGGTGTGCTGTGGTGGAGAAAGTACTCAAACACTGTACTTAAGTAAAAGTACAAATAAACAGACAAAATGTACTCTAGTAAAAGTAGAAGTACCATATTAATGTTTTTACTTAAGTAAAAGTAAATAAGTACTTGCTTTTAAAAATACTTAAAGTATTAAAGTAAAATCACTTGCTGAAAGTATTAACTAGTGCAATGGCCTACAATATCAAATGTGCCTACTGTATATATATGTTCTGTAATACATTAATAGTGTTGAGCCATTTTAATGAACAATACTGCAAATAATACATGTTTTTATTGTGTTTACTCTGTGACACAGTTCACACTTGGACTTGTGATTCTGTGTGTCAGAATTTCAGGGATGACATGCAGAGTTAAATGTCATTAAGCAAAATAAGAATAATAAGGAATGAATATACCTTTGAAAGTTTTTATTTAACACAAAGTAAAACCAATGTGTCATTTTAACTGCAGTAAACACATTTGAGTAAAAGTTGTCTGTTTGAAAAAAGGAGCATTAGACCTAACAAAGGAATGGTCGAGTTCCAGGAGTGGTCACAGAGCCGCTGTTCAACTTGAAGCAAATAAAATGTTGAAAAAAATATGCCCCCTTGAAAAAATAGAATGCCCCCCCATTGAATTGTTTCTGCAGCCGGGTCTGCCTGGACGCCTCCCTGGTGAGGTGTTCCGGGCATGTCCCACCGGGAGGAGACCCAGAGGAAGACCCAGGACACGCTGGAGGGACTATGTTTCTCGGCTGGCCTGGGAACGCCTTGGGATTCCCCCAGAGGAGCTGCTCCAAGTGGCTGGGGAGAGGGAAGTCTGGGCCTCCCTACTTAGGCTGCTACCCCCGCGACCCGACCCCGGATAAGCGGAAGACAATGGATGGATGGATGGATGGATGGAAGATCAGTCAATGTTTTTATTGCTGTGATTTAACAGGTGTAGCCACAGTGTATAGGTCAGCCAGGTCTCACTTTCACGTCTCCAGCTCGTCCAAAATGCTGCCGCTCGGCTCCTTACAGGAACTCGTAGGTTTGAGCTCATTTTACTGGTTTTGTCCTCCCTTCACTGGCTCCCTGTACGTATCAGAATTTATTTTAAAATTCACCTATTGACCTTTAAGTGCATTAATGGTCTTGCACCCTCATACCTCTCTGATCTACTTCCACCTTCTGTTTCTTCTTGCGCCCCGAGTTCATCTGACCAGCTGCTTTTGGTTGATGTTCAGAGGAGATCAGGCTTTTTTCAGTCATGGACTCTAACTCTGGAACAATCTGCCCCTCACCATTAGACAGGCCACTTCACTTCCTGCTTTTAAATCCCTCCTGAAAATGCACCGGTTTTCACTGATATTTAACACAGTAAGATTTGATTTAGTATTTTATTGTTTCTCATTGTTCATGGTTTTATGTTTTCTTTAATGCTTTTAATTACTGTTTTAATGCTGTGATCTTATTGTTAAGTACTTTGTTAACAGCTGCTGTTTCAAATGTGCTTTATGAATAAATTTGACTTGACAGTTCCACAGTGCCACATAGTTTACAAGTACAAGAAAAAAAAAAATTATAATTATGTATTTATAACTTGCGGGCAGCACAATGGCACAGTTGTTAGAGCTGCTGACTCTCAGCGAGCAGGTCGCCCCGGTTCAAATCCCGGTCTGGGGGCCTTTCTGTGTAGACTTTGCATGTTCTCTCTGCGCACGCGTGCAGTCCTCTCTGAATACTCCAGTTTCCTCCCACAGATCAAAAACATGCATGTTAGGCTGATTGGTAACTCTAAATTGTCTCTAGGCGTGAGTGAGAGAGCGAATGGTTGTTCGTCTCCATGTGTCCCTGTGACGTCTCTTGCACAGTGATGGATGGACATGGGCACCAGTGTGACCCAGAAAAAGGAAGAAGCTGGTAAATATAGTGGATGGATTTATAACTTCAATCAATCAACTTTATTTTTATATCACATTTTAAAAACCACAGGGTCAACCAAAGTGCTGTACAATCACACAAAAGACAAGTTAATTAAAATGATAAAAAAAACATACAAAGCCTACAAGAATAAAAAAATACATATATCAGTCTTACTGCAGGTGTGTTAAACTTAATCACAACTTTCTTTTCCTCCTGATTTCATACAACAATTATTTCTATTTATACCTAAACCGAGGTTTTAATCTTCATCTAAACCACAAAAATTGTTTTACTATCAGTTCGATATCCTAAAACCTCAGAACTGCGATCATTTGACCACAAATACATTAAACATGCGTAACAACCTGTACCACAACATAATCAAGGTAACATTTTTTGGTGTATTAGTTCTTTTTTTTTTAAGTCCACTTCTGACACGTTAGGCCTACTCATCCTTACCATTTGGATCTTGTTAGTCCTGAAGTATCGTTCTGTAACGTCATCTCACTCAGAGACAGCTCTGCCAACTCTTCTGTGACACACACTCACATGAAATAGGTGAAAAAAAAAAGTAGTTACCGTCACACTGTAGAGGAGAAATTTGTAGAGATGAGTGCATATTTTCCAACTCTGGCCTCATCCCTGTCATTCTGACAACTACAGTACTGCAGTTGAGGCAAACAATGTGTGAATGCTCCGAAGCGGTTTTCTATCTATTATTTGAACACTTTTCCTGTTTCAAGCTGCTTCGTCACAAGCGACTTCTCAGAAACCACTGGCCTGCTTTTGACACAGTTTTGCTAAGTGACGTCTTCTTCTCAAGAAAAAACAATTTCACAGAATTGAAAGACGTTCCAACGGCTCGGACAGTGAATAAACATAATCATACTTCCTGTTTAGTTTGGTCTACCATTCATTATGTTATATTTTTACCCCAAATAAAAACAAAGCAGATATTTTATTTACTGGCTAATTACAGTGTTTTCTCCTATTGCTAAACCTCCACGTTGGGATAATAGGTCTACGTTTACTCTTGGCCTTTCACACAAAATGATCTATATAAAAACTCAAGTGCTGTTGTACAAGGCATAAAAGTTCACTTAAAAAAGAATCACACCAGAATAATCATTAACGGAACCCTCTAAACCAATTTAAACTGTCGTTTTTGTTGTTTAAAAAAGGGCATACACTTACTAGACTGAGTAATAGATGATTTTAGGTCTGTCTTCTGGTTTCTTTACACACACTTATCTCCTCTTGTTCACACCCTCTACCACCTAGCATAGCTGTTTAAAGTCTCCAGCTACCCCTTTTCATCCCTCAATGATTTTAATTGTCCTGATGACCTCAATCAAAAGACAATTACCAAAGGGAGGAGAAGCTCAGGCAGTTATTGTCTTCACTATGAGATGGGAGCACACCTGAACGGAGCTACCTCTTTGCACAGGGATACAATTACATGTGCTGCCAGACTGTCCTGATGACAAACTGAGCGCTGGGTGTCTGTCTAAGATGCTTACGTGTTCTTACTGAAGACTGAATTAAAGGAGACACTGATACTTCAGAGCCAAATGAGCAAGGTGGAACTCCAAGCTGGTTTTATGGCTATGATGCAAACATGGGAATGCTGATTTACTCAGTTTGTCTATGTCGATGTGTGTCTGTCCTTATCAAATAAATAAATTATATTACATTATGGTGAACTTCAGGGCTAGTTCAGCGGCTTCGGATGTTGGCAAGTCCATACAATGGGCGTTATTAGCTGTTATCATCCCCATATATAGCGGCAAAACTGTCCAATCTACCTCCTAGCAGGTTTAAAATAACGTTATCAGCGTTATTATTTCTGTGAGTAGGCTACGTGTTTCCGTAAACCCGGAAGTGTTGTGTTTTTGTTTTTTTCAGCTTATGTAACCGTTTTCCTAAACCTAACCTTACCTTACACCTGACCCAGAGGACCAACCCTAAACCCTTACCCTTGTGCCTAAACCTAACCAAGACCCTAAACCTAACGCCAGACCCTTTACTTTAAACTTTAACATGTAGCTAAAGACGGAGCCTGCTGTCATCGCTACTAACGGTGACAAAGTAGCTTTAAACCTACTAGGAGGTACAGGAGGGGCAATCTGACCGGAACATATTGGGATGATAATAACTGATAATGGCCATTTAATGGTTGATAACGTTTAAAGCGGGTGGCTAGTTAAGATGAGCTGGAAAATAGGTGAAGAGGGACTTAAAGCATATAGGCCTATCCATTCTTCCATCCATCATCTTCCGCTTGTTCCGAAGTCGGGTCTTGAAGGCAGCAGCTTGAGCAGGGAGGCCCAGACATCTCTTTCCATAACCACCTCTTCCAGCTCTTCTGGGAGGATTCCAAGGTGTTCCCAGGCAAACCGAGAGACAGTCTCTCCAACGTGCCCTGGGTCTTTCCAGGGGTCTCCTTCTCCAGTTGGACATGTCTGAATCACCTCCCTAGGGAGGTGCCCAGGGAGCGGTCTTACCAGATGCCTCAACCACCTCGACTGGCTCCTCTCGATGTGGAGGAGCAGCAGTTCTACTCTGAGTCTCTCCTGGATAACTGAACTTCTCATCCCATCTCTAAGGGAGAGTCCAGCTACCCGGCGAAGGAAACTCATTTCAACCGCCTGCATCTGTGATCTCATTCCATCATGACCCAGAGTTCATGACCATGAGGGTAGGAATGTACACTGACAGGTAAACAGAGAACTTTGCTTACAGCTCATTTCCCTCTTCATCACAACGGACCGGTACAGAGTTTGCAATACTGCAGATGCTGCATCCATCCGTCTGCCATTCTGAAGCATATAGACTTTTTTTTTTTATTGTAAGGTTCATCTCAAGATGTGTGAATGAAACACATTATTCAGAATTTTTAATTCTGATTTTATTTTTTATTTTTTTTGATTGTGCTTGTTGCCATTGTGGTCAAATTGAAGTGCGTTCCATAAAGCAGTACGCTTATAAAATGTGCTGTCTGGCCACATGAAATCCATAATCGCTCTGAGAGTCGATACAACACTGAGGCTGAAGAGACCACAGTCATTTTTAAGACCGAGGGTGGAGCATGCCAAATATGCAGACACTACATTTTAAAAAAAGTGTGTATACTATAGTTTGGTTTATCACACACCATGGTGCAAAAATAATTTAATTGCAGATCCATGGATCTACACGTTATCTTTGAGATGTAAGAAAAGATGGACACGGTTTTATTTTTCCAGTACATAACAAAACCAAGTGCACATTACATTAACGTGCATTTGAGCCTGGAGTGCCAAATCCAATCACAGTCCTTTTATAAGTTAATGTAATAAAGCACCATAGCATGCAGTCATTTGTGACTGGCAATGCTAAACTACATTACAATAAAGCCTTAAAATGTAATTAATTATGGACAGGAAAAGAAACCCTGAGACCAATCAAAAAAAATCTGGTTATTTAATGAATAAATACATAAATAAATGTATCACTGGAATAATTACTTTCAGTTGTGGAATGTGATGTCTGCCATGTTCAAGACTACTTATTAAAATATTTAGAAGTTTCAATAAAATGAACATAGATTTGGCCAAGTCTTCATGTGACTTAGTTCAATCTGGCAACCCCTGAAGAAGGGAACATCCAAAATAGGAAAAAACAATAACTAAATAAATATATAAAATGAACAGTTTATTTTATTAGATTGCATGGTTTCTACCACTTTGGTTGGCCTTGCTGTTGTTTTAAGTGATTTAAAAATAAAGTGGCATCAGTGGCACAGTGACTCAGTTAGTAAAGCTGTTGGTAACACTTTAAAATAACGTACACAAAATTTGATTAACTACTGGGGAACATATCAAGAGCTAATGGGTAGTTCACCAGTACTTACTGGGGAACACACAGCCAAGCCTTATTAGGGAAATACTGGTTAGTTACCTTGGAAATGAAGAGGAACTAATCGCAAGGAAACCAAAGATGAACAAATCAGGAGCTAATGGGTAATTTACCAGTACTTACTGGTGAATACCAGCCAAGCCTCATTAGGGGAGTACAGGTGGTCCCCGACTTACGAGCGAGTTCCGTTCGTACGAGGTGCTCGTAACACGAAAATTTGTATGTCGGAACCCGAAACACGTGTCACTCGTAAGTCAGGATTTTCGGTCGTAAGTCGGAAAATGTATGCTAGCGCTACTACGATTCTACGAACACCCATTTTTCAACACAAATGTACGTACTGGTTCATAAACATACTCAGAACTTTGTTTACAAATGGTTAGCTAACACACTTTCATCTAAAAACACATACCAGTGCTGTATTTTCTGTATGTTCTGTACAACTTTACTGTTCATTAGTCAGCTCGTAAGTCCGGAACCTCGTATGTCGATGACGTCGTAAGTCGGGGACCACCTGTACTGGTTTGTTACCACAGGAACAGAGGAGAAATCATCACTGTGGGTTGTGAATTAACCCTGCACCAGTGAGCTCACAGCTCGTAATTGTCAAAAACCTGTTTACTAGTGATTATTGATTTGTTGGAGTTTCCATCCATCCATCCATCCATTTTCCTCCGCTTATCCGGGGTCGGGTCGCGGGAGTAGCAGCCTAAGTAGGGAGGCCCAGACTTCCCTCTCCCCAGCCACTTGGAGCAGCTCCTCTGGGGGAATCCCAAGGCGTTCCCAGGCCAGCCGAGAAACATAGTCCCTCCAGCGTGTCCTGGGTCTTCCTCTGGGCCTCCTCCCGGTGGGACATGCCCGGAACACCTCCCAGGGAGGCGTCCAGGAGGCATCCTAACCAGATGCCCGAGCCACCTCAACTGGCTCCTCTCGATGTGGAGAAGCAGCGGCTCTACTCCGAGTCCCTCCCGGATGACCGAGCTTCTCACCCTATCTCTAAGGGAGAGTCCAGACACCCTGCGGAGAAAACTCATTTCAGCCGCTTGTATCCGAGATCTCGTTCTTTCGGTCACAACCCAAAGCTCATGACCATAGATGAGGGTGGGAACGTAGATCGATCGGTAAATTGAGAGCTTTGCCTTTTGACTCAGCTCTCTCTTCACCACGACAGACCGGTACAGCGCCCGCTTCACTGCGGATGCTGCACCTATCCGCCTATCGATCTCACGCTCCAGTTTTCCCTCATTCGTGAACAAGACCCCGAGATACTTAAACTCCTCCACTTGGGGCAGGACCTCCTCCCCGACCCGGAGGAGCGTCCTCTCCTGGATCAGCATCCAAAGGAAAATAAATAAAAGAAAGTTCAACAGAAAGGTGGACCGGTGAGTGAGGCCAAAAACAAGAAAACGCCACCCAGGCAGACCCAATCCTGTACAGGACCGTCGTGTCTCCCCAGGCGACGATCTACCTTACCAAAAAGTCCCTCTAAACAAACAAAACACGAGAACTGGACTACCTACACCCACACAGTCAAAAGTACAAAATAAAATGAAGAGAAAAAGGTAACAGTCCCTCACTGTTATCCTCAGCTGTCCCCCTCTTGGACAACTGCACAGACACTGCCCTCAGTGTCTCCAAAATTAACTCAAACAGGCCCCTGTGGCACAGGCCCACACCTCCTAAGTTTAGGCCAAAGTAACAACCAGCACTTAAGGTGCCTTAACCCACACAGAACTCTGCTTTAAGCAGCCAGAGTCACTTTAAGAGCTCAAAGCAGCTCAATTACTTCTCCCCCTAGAAGCAAACTTACCAACAAGCAGAGAGGGTGGAGGTCTCTCTGAGTCAGCACACACAGCTTTACAGCTGGCAATCAACACTCAGTTGTCTGTAAGTGTATCTTCAGCCTGTTCATCAGAACTTCAGCTGACAACTAGTGTCTTTCCACACCAGCTTTTTACTAGAGTCACAAGCCAAATCTTGTGTCCAGCTTCTATCCTTGCTTCCTGCAAGTCCACACACTTGATCCACAAGCCCAATCCTGTTGCATCAAGTCTCCACCACACACAACTCTAGCAAACACTAGAGCTGTGATAAGAGCACCCTTGCTCTACATGAGCTGTTTAAACAGCCCCAAACCTCAAGAGCTTTTGCTCACACAAACTAGTATGAGAGCTCAACACAAAGTGATCAGAGTGGGTGGAGAACACTCTGGAACACACAAACATGCAGCATACAACTGCTTTGATCAAAACTTGGGTTTTTACCTGCAACAGGATTCCAAGTAGTTCCAACAAGCACCAGCTTGCGTCCACCAACCTCAGTTGGCAATCTCAACCTCACATCAGTAAGGCTCCACAGTGTTTAGGTCTCAGCTCAGACTATTTAAAAGGCTGAGAGCAAACAGGTGTTTGACCTGAGCTAATCAAGCCTGATTAGGCTGAGAGAGAAAAAGTGCAGCTACAGGCTGCTGGTGCTTTCTTTAACAGACTGCAACCAACCTAAACACAACAATGATGTTTTTAAAAAACTGAACCCCCTCAGGTTCTTAACACCCCCACCGAAAGTTATTTTGTATGGGAGTGATGTGTATGTTAGGGGAAAACATCACACATCCACCCATACAAAAAAAACAGAGTGTTAAAAATGTAGCGGTCACATCACCTAAATGGACTAAAAACATCATTTAAAAAAAACAAGTCCATCAAACCGCTAACATTTATTCTTCAGTCACACTCAAAAAGTTTTAAAACCAAAAAGGCGTCTCTGATCCAACATATATCTGACCAGCTTTTGTTCTGTCTGACAAATGCTAACACCATTTCTGATGTGGTCAGTCTGTGAAGAAGAGAGTTGACTTTTATTTGCAGACAGGGAGGAATTGTTCTCCTCCATATCAGCACTGGTCAGTGTTGGACAACTCTCTCCATTCAGCTGTAGCGACACCTTCTGGTCAACTGTAGCAGCTTTGCTTTCAGCTATTCTGAAAATACAGGAGAGTGTGTTAGACAAAGTTTTGTGATCAACATAAAGTGTCAACATTGTATGACACTCAGACTGCATAGTCAGTAACAAGTTTTTTTCTTCAGACTCATCTGTTGCTTTCTGTTGAGGAGTCGGTCCCACATTGTTCACTACCACTGTCTCTCTCAGTCCTGTAGCTGGAAAGGGACATAAAGGAGCAGGAGGAAAGGTTATGCATGTCTTTACCTCCTGTGAGCTCTTCAGGTCCTCTCCCGACTGAACTAGGGATAGTTCAGTTCCAAACAGCAGATGAAGACTGTTTCCCATGTCCATATCTTCTTCTTTCTGAAGGTCAATCTGTTGTTGTCTAGACAGTGACAATAGTGTTTCATCACACTTCTCTACAAATGTTTCTGTTTTTACAGGAACTTGTTTTTCTTCAAGACTCATCATAAATGTGTCACTTAAGTACACATAGGGCTGGACGATATGGCCAAAATTTTTATCACGATATAGTTCTTAATTTCGGTCGATATCGATATAATTCGATATCGATATAAACAATATAAAAGCCTAAAAAAAACTATAAACTATACAAATAAATTGATGTTCACCTTGTATTTGTATTTAGCCTCCAAAAAGATGGAAATCACCATCAAATAAACATAAAATTCTCAACCCAATAATTCTGTCGGGTCATGGACAGTTTTTTATAGAAACGTTTCACCCTCCATCCAGTTTCCAGATGACCCAACTGAGAATTACAGGTATTGGATTTGGTACCTGGATTATTGAGCATGAACGTTCTCGGCATAAAATTCTCAACTGTGTCAATATTAATAGTTTTAACTTTAAACAAGAACTTTAAAATTTACAGCATTGAAATTCATAGTTAATTAAATAAAACTTTTGGGTATAGTTATTGATGAGAAGCTGACATGGAAATCTCATGGAAATTACTTAAGAATAAAAATAACAAAATCAATTACATTATTGTATAAAGTAAAATAGTTTTTGAATGACAAAGTTTTGAATATATTGTATAATGTAATGATTGTTCCATATTTAATCTGTTGTATTGAAGTTTGGGGAAAAGCATGCAAAACTTTTACAAATCCTATTTTTATTTTACTAAAAAGAGCTGTAAGAATTATTATTAGGAAGTGCTATGGTCACCCAACAAATATATTATTTCATCAATTGAAATTATTAAAATGTTATGATTTGGTTAACATAGTATTTTACAAGTCATGTATAAAACTAAAAAAAATATTACCCCCAAATATTCAATTACACTTTGTTTAAAAAGTTATTAAACCCTGAAGGGAATGTAAATGTTTGTAAAATCTTCATTTAGAACTAGTGTGAAGGAGCTGAGTTTTAAATCAGGAAACAGGATTGTGTTGACTTGATATCATCATAAACATTTATAAAACTATTTATATGTTTTAAAAGATGATTAAATCAAAGTTGTTGGGAAGGTGTGATGCAGGTGAAGTGAAGGTTGTTGTTTGTAGTTA
>JBBPBX010015185.1:0-18300 GCA_038048925.1 Garcialebias charrua | reverse complement strand
TGCCAGATAAGAATTAATGAATCATCTAGTACTGTTGCTTATTTTTTATTTTATTTTACCCAAACTGTCATATTTGCTGCGTGAGGGTCTGATAAGATTAATAGTGTGTTGAGTTTAGTGAACATTTGCACTGAAAAGGGGTAAAAAAAAATAATAAAAAAATAAAATTCATGTTTATCTGGCAACCCTGAATACGTAACCAACGGTCTCTCTTGTAAATGAGTCCCCAAGGCTCACTGGGATTAACCTGCCTAAATAAAGGTTGAATGAGAAAATTACATATTTATCCAACATTTATTCAGTATTCAAGGAATTCAAGGTTGTTGTTTTTTTGTCATTTGCACCACACGTGGTGCATGTGGTGGAACAAAATTGTGTACACAGGGTCCCAGTTACATCCAACAAAAGCATAAAATGTAAAAGAAAAACAGTAGTAAGTAATAATTTGGTGAATCAATGGTTTGAGAACTGTTTCCTTACAAAATCCTAATGATGGTGTCTTAATTTTTCCAGGGGTGCTAAGTTAAAATTTAGGGGTGCTTGAGCATCCTCCAAAAGAGGCTAAAATTGCCATTGAAGCCAGTTCATATTTATAATTTACTTTTATAAATGATTTATTTGTGATTTATAAGTGTATTAAGTGCAAGATCATTACTTATTTACTTACTTACCTTCAAAGGAATTTTTAATATAGTACCGTTAATAAGGACAACTTGGTGGGCTATCTCAAATGGCTTGGTGGGCCAACTTTGGCCCGTGTGCCCCACTTTGGGCACCCCTGGTCTATACATAGTTCCCATGTGATGTCACATCTGTGGGTTGTCCTTTATGACCCTCCCACATGTAGGCTATGCTGCAGTTGGAGCGCATTCTGATAGATGTCCATTTTTCACGTTGTTTTTTTTGTTAATTTCTAATTAATTGCAATGGTTACTTCGTGTTGTGTCAGTGGGTGTTCCAGTCGGGTAGACGTTTGGGCAACGCGCAGGTTTCAGTTAATCAAAAAAAAAGAAAACGTGAAGGATTTATCTCATCGGAGAAACTGGACAACAGCTCCTCCTGCTCTGAGTCTGGCTTGGATCTGCTCTGGAAGACGTCGTACTTTTGGCCGGTAAACAAAATATTCTACATTAATCATTTTGTGAAACTATGTCAGAACAATGTTAGAGTACAACTGTCTGTGTGTTAGAGCTGGGTTTTTTTTTTTTTCATTATTTAGCAAACCGTCTTGCATGCTGTTAGCTTAGCATCTCGCTAACGCGACAATGGCCTCCTCTGCTCCTCACGGTCCACCAGACCGTCCCAGTTGGAGAAGGACGACGGGAGCCAAGTCGTGCGGGCGACGCGTCGGTCCCATGGGACGTGGACGTGCCTCCGCGGCCGCCTCAGCGGATGCACGCCGTCCGACCTGAGCTCCGGCGAGCCACGCTCCAGATGCTAACAACATGCTAACTTCCAACACGGTAAGACTCAAAAGTGATAGTCCTGGTCCGTGTTCAGCCTGGACTTTTGTTGGCTGTGTGTTATTTTAGTTAAACCTTTATTTAGCTGGTTAGATATGATTGAGACAGTTTACACATCTTTTTTGGATTTAAAGCTGTGAAGTCAGTGTGTTGTGAAGCCGGTCTGCGCTCGCTCCTTGTATTAATTAAATAATTAATGATATCGGAGTAACTACTTTGTGACAAGTTGTCTGATTCGTCTGCCATGATTTCTTTCTCAAACTCATTTAACTAGATCCCTGCCAGTTTGCTCTTGTTCCTTGGTAAAGCTGTGGTAGCTCGTGTTATTGTCCGTATAATTTGCTCTGCTAGTTCGCCATCTTGCCTTCTTCTGCCTACAGATGTGGTGCGAAAACCGGTTTGCACAATACTGGGGGGCGTGTCTGGGAACTATGTATATGGACAAGATAACATGCTGATCATGCTGGTTTGGAACGTGCTCAACATCTGTTAAGGTCCAACTCTTTAAGGCCTCCTACACTCTTATGTATACTGCTCACCAGTGGAGACATTATAAAAGGAGCAGTATGTATAGACTAAATGTGGCATATAATGATGGCATGTGGATGCTGCTGAGGGTACCTCTATGGAGCAGTGCAAGCAAAATCTTTTGTAGATGCAGGTGTGCCTATCTGCCCTCCTGTGCTGCGTAACCTCATGTATAGATGCATGATTGTCTGTATCTAAAAACTGTATTATCGCTACACTGACCAACCCTGAACTAAGCTCTGTGCGATACTTTTCTACTTTATGGACTCAATGGCGTTTGAGCTTCCATATAAAAGCCTTTTAACTCTGTTCTTGTTGTCATTTTTTGTTGTTGATTTATTTATATGGATAACCTATTGTGTCTGAAATAAAGTAGATGATGATGATGATGATATGTACATGTAACTAAAAATGACTGAGTCATATTTACTGAGCCTCATATGCTGGTGTTACAGTTGAGAAGCTGTTAATTTAATATGAAGTAATTCACAAGAAGAAGTCACTTTCTCATGAGGAGGTCCTGTGTCTCTGGTTGGAGCTTGGTGAAGCAGCTGCTTCCTGCTGTCTGAAGGATAAAACATGTCTCTCCTGCAACAGATATCTTCCTCTATGTCTGCTTAGGGAGGGTTAAAGACATGTTGTGCCATTACTCTGTACTGTATTCAATGGCATTTTATGCTTCCATTTTCAGTGGAAAAAAGGGGCAACTGTGACCAGGTTTTGAAACTTTCACAGTTGTATCACAGCAGACAGTAAAGGCTCTTGTGATGTCAGCAGCCAAGGATGGCAACTCTTACCCCACTTTTGAATTTTTACATTGTAGTGATACACCTTCATTTCTCTGAAACCCTTTTTCACTGAATCTCTCAGTGAAACACAGAACACTGATTTATTTTATTAATTTGAATCAAGACACATGTTAAATCACAAGAGACTCTCTTATTCTTTTACTTTGTGCTAATTCAAATATAATCAAATGACTAACCTTGTGTTAAGTGAGCATTATTGAATTCAATGTATGATAGTCAAAAACTCTGAATTCAAACTGGAATTAACAGCTGAACATCCTCTTATTGAATGTGTAATGGTGCACTTTTTCTCTGAAACCTACAGATTTACAGTGACACTGTTTATCTCATTTGGTTTGGATTCAGGATGCTAATCACCTCACAAAAGACTCTTTGTTTTTTTACTAATTAATAATCAGAAGAATAATCTCTGGTTTCGTTATCATCAGTAGGTTTCAAATGTTGATACTGTAATGACGTTGTTTTAATCAAAGTGACTGGTCAACAGTGTTGTTTAAAGTGTTAACAGTTTTTATCATAAAAAGCTGGCGCTTAAAAACTAACACTTTACAACATTAAAATATACACATTTTAAGTTTTAAGCAGCGGTTCTACTCTGAGTCCCTCCCAAATGACCGAGCTTCTCACCCTATCTCTAAGGGAGAGCTCAGACACCCTGCAGAGAAAACTCATTTGGCCACTTGTATCCGTGATCTTGTTCTTTTGATCACAACCCAAAGCTCATGACCATAGATGATAGTAGGAACGTAGATCGACCGATAAATTGAGAGCTTCGCATTTTGACTCAGCTCTCTTCACCACGAGACTAGTACAACACCCGCTTCACTACAGAGGCCACACCTATCTGCCTATCGATCTGTCGCTCCATTTTTTCCTAGTTCGTGAACAAGACCCCGACCCTTGAACTCCTCCACTTGGGGCAGGACCTCCTCCCGACTCAGAGAAGGCACGCTGCTCTTTTCTGGCTCAAGACCAGGGGTGGGCAATTATTTTATCCATGGGGCCACATGAGAAATAGAAAATATTGTGAGGGGCCGGGCCATGAGTGGACATTTTTTGAGGGCTAACGTTATGTGACTTGCTCGTGACAACAATTCAATCATGCACATTGCGCATGTCTTGATTTACATATTGCATCATTTTGTATGTGAATTTAAAAAAACCATCAAAATTAAAGCAATGCAGTCCACAAATGAGGTAAAATTAGAAACTATGTTTTTGTTGTAACTCCCCGGGGGCCGGTCAGAGTCAACCAACGGGCCGCATGTGGCCCTGGGGCCGTACAATGCCCAGGTCTGCTCAAGACCATGGCTTTGGATTTGGAAGAATGGATCCTCATCCCAGCCATGTCACACTCTGCTACAAACTTATCCAGCGAAAGCTGGAGATCATGACCTGATGAAACCAATAGAACCACATCATCTGCAAAAAGCAGAGACGTGATCCTAATACCACCAAAACGGTTCCCCTCAACACCATGGTTGCACTTAGAAATTATGTCCATAAAAGTTATGAACAGAATCGGTGACAAAGGACAGGCCAAGTCCAACTCTCACTGGGAACGAGCCTAACTTACTGCCAGCAATGTGAACCAAGCTCTGACACCGGTCGTACAGGGACACAACAGCCTATATCAAAGGGACTGGTACCCCATACTCCCGTATGGGAGGGACACCTTTGAACACCTTATCCAAGTCCACAAAGTACATGTAGAACAGTTAGGCAAACTCCCACACACCCTCTAGGACCCTGCTGAGGGTGTAGAGCTGGTCCATTGTTCCATGACCAGGACAAAAACCACATTGTTCCTCCTGAATCGGAGGTTCGACTATCCGATGGACCCTCCTCTCCAGAACCCCTGAATAGACCTTACCAGGGAGGCTTAAGAGCGCGATCCCTCTGTAGTTGGAACACACTCTACGGTCCCGCTTTTAGAATAGGGGGCCCACCACCCCAATCTGCCAATCCGGGGGAATAGTCCCTCAATGCCCACGCACTATTACAGAGTCGTGTAAGCCAACACAACCCCACAACATCCAGAGCCTTAAGGAACTCAGGGCGAATCTCATCTATCCCCAGAGCCCTGCCACCGTGGAGCTTTTTAACTACCTCGGTGACCTCAACACCAGAGATTGGAGGGCCTGACCCAAAGTCCCCATGCACCTCACTTCCTAACATTACCAACACATTNTCCCCCTCTTACAATGCTGTTATTGCTAGTATCCCTCAGCCCTCTGTGAATAGCAAACAACCATCAGGGTGCTAACAATCCATCGTTAGGCTGATGGTCCTCCTTGATCATGTGAGCAGCTATGGTTTCAGGCTGTCATCAGCAAACTGGTTGATCCACTGTGAGAGGGTGCTATTTATAAGACTGAGCTGAATACAGCATCTCAGACTGAGGAAGTCTTTCGGACGAAAGACAAAACATTTCTACAATTTTTTTGCTTTGTTTTGTTTTTTGAATGTCCAGAGGGCCAGACTTAGTTTTTTAGATTACATGCAGTGTTTCCTCAATGCGGACTGAACTAGACAAAAGGGCCTTCTCCTACTCCGCTCCTGTTTTCTGGAATATCTTGCAATCCATCCCCATCCATCCAGCCATCCCCACAGCAGACCGCCACAGGCACTTATTAAAAAAATAAAAAAAATAAAAAAAAATTGTACTGCAGTTACCTTGTAAGTGCCCAGATTCTTGTTCCACACGAGTGCAGAGACAACTGGAAAAATCCTCCCCAATGACCACGTTGGGTGTCAAACGTATAATATTTTATTATATAGATGTGCTTAAATCAGTAAATAAAGCAATATGACACCTTGATTCTGATTGACAGCAAAGTTTGAGGTTTATTGTAGAAAACACTGAACCTCTGAAACAGCACAAGTCTGAATGAAGAACTCGACACTCGGACGTCCTCCCACCTTCTTTATACTGTACTCCCCTGCTTACGTAAAAATAAGCACCCCCCCCACACACACACACACAAGCTGTTTTTGCCTAAAAGTATCTGCCCTTTCTCTGTTTCTAAGCACAAGACTGGCCTTATGCCCAGACATTCTGATGCCTGGTCAGGACGGACTGGGACAATGATCCATGCCAGGAATTTGATTCTATCCTGGGCCACCACTACCTGATTAACACAACCCACAAAGACTGAGTTAGTTGAGCGCACTTTGAATGATTGGCAGGGTGATTGTAAGATCTGACCTTTAGGGGTTCTTTGTCCTCAATGTTGGCAATGGCTCTTGGCTCGAACAATTCAGTGGTTATTATTGGCAGAAGCATTTGTGTGTGTGTGTGTGTGTGCGTGTGTGTGTGTGTGTGGAGGGGTGGGGGGGGGGCACTGATATGGGTTCAGGGGTCCTCCCTCAGAAAATTTAGAAAAAAGTAGATGCAATTTCCTACATTCTGATGTATTTTAATGGGTTTTTATACATCTGTGTTTAGTAAACACTTGATTGCCAGAATCTTCTCAAAGCCGACCAATATTATTTAGCCACAGTAGTGTCCTCACCAAACTCCTCCCACATCCAAGCTTTTGCCTCTGAAATAGTTGAGGCTGCGAACCGTTTGGCCCTCCAGTTCTCCTCAGCTGCTTCTGGAGTCCTACCAGCAAACAAGGTCTGATCGGACTCCTTCAGCTTGACAGCCTTCCTAACTTGGGGTGTCCACCACGTGGAAGGTCACCGTGAGAAGCACCCACAACCTTGCGGTCACAGCTCAAGGCAGAACTGAGGAGCGGAACATAGCCCATTCTGACTCAATGTCTCCTGCCTCAGCTGGGATGCATTTAAAGCTCTCCAGGAGGTGTGAGTCAAAGATCTTTCTGACGGGTTCTTCTGCCAGGCATTCCCAGCAAACCCTTATATATACATTTGAGTCTACCGTGTCTGTCCAGCATCTTCCCCCACCATCTGATCCAACTCACTACCAGGTGGTGATCAGTTGACAGCTCAGCTTCTCTCTTCACCCAAGTGTCCAAAACACATGGCTGCAAATCTGATGACATGACTATAAAGTCAATCCTCGATCTATGACCTAGGGTTTCCTGGTGCCAAGTGCACTTATGAACACCCTTATGTTAGAATACGGCAGGGGTGCTCATTACGTAGATCGCAATCTACTGGTAGATCTCTGAGGTAGTACTGGTAGATCGCAGCATGACATAAAAAAAATTGTCTGTTCAGTGCCCTGAGATTACTTCTTTTGTGAATTGACGCTATATAAATAAACAGTTTAGGTCAAAATACTATAATTTTAAAGCCACAGTACTGTACTATAGTTCATAATTTATTATCTGGCAACCCGACTGACATGAAAACTACAGCATTTTTCATGTAAACCAGCTTATTTTTTGTTTATTACCCCTAATAAACATTGAAAAATCACTAATGTTTCCACAGGTTGTTTTCGTGTAAACGGGGCCTTATAGTAGGTAGATCACTTTGACTTGATCATTTCAAAAATAGCTCACATGCTGAAAAAGTCTTAACACCCCTGGAATAGACCCCTTTCACGGCTCGTCATCAACCCTGGATATATACCGGAAGTAGCCATCTTGGCGACATAGCGGTGTTAGCCTCAAAGCTATTGTAGTGGTGCGTCGCGTCTGGTCACACAAAATCAAAAAATGGTGAATTATTGTCGTGTCCATGGCTGCCACAATCGGTCAGATTGAGAGAAAAACCTTCTGTTTTACAGATTACCACTCGTGATCACAAATCAAGGTGAAGTAACTCAGCAATTATCAGAGGAACGTCGACGTCTGTGGCTGCCAGCCTAAACCAGAACTTGGATTGAAAAACACTGAGCAACATCCGAATTTGCTCTGCACACTTTGTGTCAGGTAATATATTTCTTACAGTAGATTATAGTGAATTAGGGCATTACACGAATCATAAGTTTATTGAGCACGAGGACAGACCTTTGAAACACCACCTCCCTTTCTCTGTTCAAGACAGCCCTGAAAACACATCTCTTTAGACTAGCTTATCATTAACTTTACTAAATGTATTTTATATTATATCATCCTTATGTATTTTATATTTCAATTTGTCACTGATAATGTTTGAACTGAATTGGTTTGTTAAGTGTCCTTGGGTGTCCTGAAAGGCGCTTTTAAATAAAATGATTATTATTATTATTACAATCCTTTAACTGTGCTGCATAAAATGTACATGGAACGTTAAATTTTTTTGTTGAGTTATTTGTTTTTTACAAATAGCATAAACAACTCAACAACTGAAAGCTTAACAAAGCTTTCAGTTGTTGAGTTGTTTATGCTGATTATTCAAAATTCATAAGAGCACATGACACTCATGACAAGAGCACTGTCATGATAAACTACACACCTAGCTCTCAAGTTGAAAAGCAAAAAATACGTACAAACACTAAATATGTAAGAAGCACATACAATAACCTAAATTAACTGTTCTTGTGTTGTTTGACAACTGACAATCCGGTGCTATGTTGTAAATCCTGTTTTGAAATTCATATGCATATGAACACACCAATTATTTACAACTTCATTTAAGTAATTTTTATTTTATTATGTTTTTTCTTTTCTTAGGCAGACGTGCTCCATTGTACAGCAAGGATGATCCAGACTGGGTGCCTTCACTGAAGACGTGTGCTGCAGAGTGCAGTTGGATGGTGGGATGACATCTGGCAGCTGAACGCTTCAACCGACGACAAAAAAGAACTAAAAAAAACATGGCAAATAGCACATGTTAGAATCCATGTTGAACGTGTCATAGGCTGTGTTAGACAAAAATACACAATCTTGAATGGCCCTCTTCTACCTATTGATTTTCAAACATGTAGATATCCAGAAAAAGTTGCATTAATCGATATGATTGGCTTTGTGTGCTGTGCCTTGGTTAATCACCTTTGGTGGGTTATGAGTAGCTGCATGAATTGTAAAAAGAACAAGTGGATAGAAGAGTGATAGCTGATGTGAACCTTTTTTATTTTTATTTTACATTGTTCCACCTTTACTTTGAAGTTGTTTTTGCAAATATGGGGCAGACATGATTTTTCATTCACTGCACTCTTTATTTGAGCATGATGCTGGTGAAGATTCTCAGTCGTCCAGGACATGATAAAATCAAAAAAGGCGTTCAATACAGGATCAACTGGACTTTATTAGTAACAAATAAAGTCCAGTTGATCCTGTATTGAACGCCTTTTTTGATTTGAGCATGAATTACTATATCATTACTGTTTATGTATTGATTTGATGAATGTAATTTTGATTATGCTTTTTCTGTAATGGATATCACACAGACGTGAGCAAACAAGACAACTTACATATTACAACATATGTTTCACATAGTGGTGCTGATACTGTATAGCTCACGTCGATTTAGAAAACCTCTCTTTTAAACAGAATAAATGACATTATGTATCATTAACCATTTTGTTTGTGCACTTTTTGTATTGACTAGAAAATATTCTGCCAAACTCAAAGTAGTTGTAAGGTAAAAAAGGTCTATATAAAGACAACCATTCGTACTATTATCTTAAAAGATAAATGTCTGCAGAATGCACCTCAAAGTTCTTACTGTAATTAGATTCATAGAGTAGCTGTTATTTATATAATTTGTGTTGAAACACTGTACAAGAGTTGAAAATTTTGAATAACACTTGTCAGCCATCATTGTACTTCACATGTTTATTTAAAAAATATGTATTGAGGTAGTTCTGCACAGAGCTTCTATAAGATGAACTGAAACACACATTTACACATTTAGTCTGGATTAATAAGGAAAATCAAGGCATTGCTCTCTGGAACCGCTCAGATCTGGTTGATCCAGGGATCAAATGTAGCTTAAAAAACAGGGATCTAAGATCATTTTGACAAAATTTGCTTCAATCCTCAGACTGATGTGATGAGTCACATACATTTACAATAAGAATACATAGCTAGTGTGTGTTTAAAAACACACCCAAAATATATTTATATGTACACAGACAAATTAAAAATTAAATATAAATCACCAAATAATTCACAATGTCTGCGTAGGTCACAGCTGGTAAGGTCTTCTCATCTTCTGACATGTTGGACAGCCGGTATGGGTCTTAGCTGCCAATTATCTGTATTTTATCCAAATGACGTTCCTTTGCTGCAGGCTGAAGCTGGTCCACATACTCTCCTGCAGCTTCTGTCTTCTTTACAGAGGTTTGTTTTACAGAGAACAAGGTCAATTCAGAAATAAAACCGGAGCTCCGACTTCAACTACTGTGTGTTTACAGCGCGAGTGTCTCCAACATGGCGGTGCTTCCGGTATTGCGCAATCCGTGAAAGGGGTCTATACGTATTCGTCATAGACATATATACATAGACACCTCATTGAGCGCTGAATTGTGTGCTGATGCCATATTGGATGTGGCAGATCTGCTGTTCAACTATGCAAGGAAACAGACAGAACTTCAGACAGCACATTCTACAAAGTGTTTTAACGCTTGTCATTCACACACGCCAATATATTTGGAAAACAAACAGGCACCAAAGACAACCTTTGTAACTTTTAACATGATTATTAAAAATGTTTACTCCTTAACCCTTAGATGCATAAGTGGGGTCAAAAATGAGCCCGAGGGTTGTTATTCTTCAAAAACTCTGAAATCAAAAGTTTTTACTCTTCCATATTCCAGGTATTCCTCATAAAACATGTTTGTGACTTCAAGCCATTTGAATTTTTTAAAATGTTTTTATACATTTTCAGAAATTGCAGTTTTTGTGTCACTACCCCAGTTTTTCATGAGTGGGGTCAAAAATGACCCCAAGCATTTCCTATAGAATCTCAAGGGTTTTCTTTGGGAACCTTTGATTCTTACCAACTGTGACTGTCAAGATACATTTTCTGTCTCATTTACACATCTGATACCTGCAGTCTCACCACTAGGAGGTCAGTTTGACACAGCAGCATACAAAGTACATGTATTATCTGCATTTACCAACTCCATGACTTTACTGTGATAGAATATCATGTTGGTCAACAAAGTAGACACTCTTAGCTAACTACAACATAATGTTAGTACTTAAGCTAGCTAACATTACACTAGTTTAGTAAGCCAGCTGATATTACTGCATTTGTTGTGTAGAGACTCATTGTATTCATAATTCCTTGTAACAAATGCAAACCTGTTAGGTAACCTATTATATAGTATTATATATTATATTATATATAAATTATTTTAAAAATCTGTATGCCTCTTTTAACACCAAGCCACAATTTACTGAGAAGTCAGTCAGGGCCTGCACCTGGGTTTAGCACCATCTCTCCAATAGATGCATGAAAGCTGTTTATCACTGATAGTATATTAGAAGGGCAGCACGGTGGTGCAACTGGTAGAGCTGCTGCCTCTCAGCGAGCAGGTCCCTGGTTCAAATCTGTGGGCCTTTCTGGGTGGAGTTTGCATGTTCTCTCCGTGCATGCGTGGGTTCCCTCCAGGTACTCTGGTTTCCTCCCACAGACCAAAAACATGCATGTTAGGCTGATTGGTAACTCTAAATTGTCCCTAGGTGTGAGTGAGAGAGTGAATGGTTGTTTGTCTCTATGTGTCCCTGTGATGGACTTGCAACCCGTCCAGTGTGTACACTGCCCCACGCACAGTGATTGCTGGACATGGGCACCAGTGACCCCCGTGACCCAAAAATGAAAGAAGCGGGTAAAAGATAATGGATGGATGGATAGTATATTAGAAGAGATAGTGACATGAACAAACATGGAGGGAAGAAGAGTTGCAACAAGCAGAGGAAAAGAGTGGAAAAATCTAAGCAAACAGGAGCTAATGGCCTTCATTGGAGTGACCATTCTTGCACGAAGTGAGAAGAACTGGAATGTACCAATGTCAGAGAGTCAGAGTCAGAGAGTCTTTATTGTCATTTGCACCGCATGTGGTACATGAGATGAAAACGAGATTATGTACACGAGGTCCCAGTTACATCCAACAACAAATGAAAGAGAAAAACAGTAATAACATCTAGAACTAACTAAGAAAAGCATCAACTAGTAATACACTAAGCCTAATATAGTGGGAATAAACAGCAGCACGAACATGAGTTTGTATGAGCAGATGGTCACAGATGAACACAGATGAATACAGCAACAAGAAAACAGATCAGCATCAGTATGATGTGATATTTTGCAGTGTTTATTTTTTATTTTATTTTTATTTATTCATGAGTCTAACAGCCTCAGGGTAGAAGCTGTTCCTCAGTCTAGTGGTTCTACACTTGATGCTCCTCAACCTCCGTCCTGAGGGGAGTGGGGCAAAGAGTGAGTGTGCTGGATGAGTGAGGTCTTTCATGATGCAGGTGGCTCTTTTCCTGCATCTGGAGGTGTAAATGTCTGTGATGGTGGGGAGACTGACTCCAACAGACTTCTGTGCAGCCTTCACCACTCTCTGCAGAGCTTTCCTCTCTTCAACTGTGCAGCCTCCATGCCACACGTTGATGCTGGAGCACAGGATGCTCTCCACTGCCACTGTGTTTTCTGCAGAGCAGGGCGGCCATATGCAAAGGCCAACTGTTCAAAGTTTGAAGATGTCACAGACTGCACGCAACTCCTTGAACAAAGACCCTTCAATGTCAGCCTGCAAACGAGAGGACGTCAGAAGAGCACCCACTGCAGCTTGTCAGTACCAGGTGACAAAGGCTCTCGTGTATTAACTGACTGGTATTTCTTGTGTGGTCACAGAGCCTACACTGCACTACCACCTGATTGGGGGGGCCTTTGTGCTTTGGTCCCCCTATCCAACCCAATGTTCGTACTGAGGAAAGCGCTGATACCCTCAGCCCACCGGACAAGACGGTCCCCAATGCCTGAGGTAAAAAGATGGGGAGGGCTTACCACTACCACCGGCGTTCCATGGGAATTTAGGATCTGGAATGGAGGAGAGAAATTCTTCCAAGGACTCTTCCCATTTGTGGGAGTCGGTGAGGTACGAGATCACGTTGAAGTCAACAGATATGCCCTCCTCCGTCTTATCAACGACACCTATCATTTGGCAAATGGGACCCTGAGCGAACTGAGCGGACTGAAACAGATGATCTTGCAGAATCGTGTTGTCCTTGATTTGTTGACAGCATCACAAGGCGGCGTATGTAAAATCATTGGAGAAACATGCTGCACCTACATCCCAGATGAAACAGGAACAGGAGGAGACATCCATGATGCTTTACATGATCTGAGTGATCTCAAGAACTATGTTGAAAGTGGGACTAGAGGAGCAAACCCTGTAGATCTTTGGTCATGGTTCATCTCTGGACCATGGTGGCATCTCCTTTTGAAGATCTGCACTCCTCTTCTAACGGTGTTGTTCCTGTTCTGCATTCTCTTCTCCTGTGTGATACCACTTTTAAAGAAAATGATGATGAAAGCTTTCACAGGTGTTTTGATCAGCTTGCACCAAACTCGTCTGGAACAAAATGAAGATGATTTCACTCCTCTGAAAGATGAGTGTTAATTAGCCAAAAAGAAAATACAGAGTGATTCCGTGTGCTGAAAAATTTCACAAATGTCTGGTACTAAGATAATGTTAGTTTTTCTAGGCTATATTTTAAAATCAAAGTAATTTCAAGCCAAACTTTTAATCATTTTATTTGCTTATTTTAATCCTGTTTTGGTTTTAATCAGCCACTGAAAGGGTACAGAAATTTGAACTGAAATCTTTTATTCACTTTATTTTATTTTTATGTGTGTCCATAAAGGACCTCTTTATTTGCTGTGTTTTTAATTGTTTCCCACATCTTTAACAAACATACTGAGTTCTTATTATTGCTTTTCCCACATCTCTGAATATGTATTGGTTCTTTTATTTTCAAATAGATTATTTCTTTTATTTGTTTGACACAAGTCCAATATATTTTTGTTTAATACAAATCAAATAGATTAGTTCTTTTTATTTGTTTAACACCAATTAAATAGATTAGTTTTTAACATATATATGCTTCTTTTAAATAATAAAAAAGGGTTTATTTCTTTGGAAAAACTTTTAGTTTTTGAGATTAAATAGATGGATCCCCTCTGAAATTTGTTATTCCTCTTAAAACTTTGAAATAAGCCATGAAATAAGACCATATTAACTACAAAGTTCTCCTCAAATATTTATTCCTCACAAATATTGAAATAAGTCATGCAATATGACAATCATCACCACAGAGTTATCCAAAACTTTATATCTCTCAAACCATCCTAAAAATGTGATCCTGAATTTGTCAGGGCGTTACTGTGGAGGCACGGGACGGTGGTGTGAGTTTTTGCCCCTAATTAGAATTCGGCCTCAGGGGATGTTTTTCCATACCACTCACAAAATTGATAATGATTAGTTTATATGATAAGAGGATGGAATGATGGAGATATTCAACATTTATCATCTAAAACTAATCACTCTGAACAATAATTCTTACCCAGCTCACTTTAATATAATGTTCTCTGTTCACATTCAAACAATTAATTTGAGATACAAACAGTGTTGGTCCTTGAGGAAGAACAGACAAACTTCTTTGTTTGTTCATGGTACAATGTTTTGATTAGATGTTCCTGCCTCATGCAGAACCCTGACTGCAGTTTATCTATCTGTATAATGTCAGAGATTTGTGTAACTTGTCAAAACTCCTCCTCCTACTTGTATAAATGGTTTGTGATAGCTGCACAATTCGGATTTGTGCAAGAATGTGTTCATGAGACCAACCAAGTTTCAGAAGTACATTAAAAAGCCTAATCCCCTTTGCAAAGTTTCCATGATTCTGTCTAACTCATTTCTCTTGTTTATCTTGTGTGGTTTTTATTAAGGTAACAGGGGTTCAAAATCCCCATCATTTTGAACAATAATTCTTACCCAGCTCACTTTAATATAATGTTCTCTGTTCACATTCAAACAATTAATTTGAGATACAAACAGTGTTGGTCCTTGAGGAAGAACAGACAAACTTCTTTGTTTGTTCATGGTACAATGTTTTGATTAGATGTTCCTGCCTCATGCAGAACCCTGACTGCAGTTTATCTATCTGTATAATGTCAGAGATTTGTGTAACTTGTCAAAACTCCTCCTCCTACTTGTATAAATGGTTTGTGATAGCTGCACAATTCGGATTTGTGCAAGAATGTGTTCATGAGACCAACCAAGTTTCAGAAGTACATTAAAAAGCCTAATCCCCTTTGCAAAGTTTCCATGATTCTGTCTAACTCATTTCTCTTGTTTATCTTGTGTGGTTTTTATTAAGGTAACAGGGGTTCAAAATCCCCATCACTAGTGGTGGCGACCCCACATCAGAGCCCAGAAGCAACTCCCCTTCGTCCTGAATCCCCTGAGGCTCAATCTGAAACCGAGCCTATGGATGTGGCTTCCCCTAACCAACCCATCCTTGTTCGTGAGTGCCCAGAGTGCCCAGAGTGCCCTGAAATGTGCGCATTGGAGTCACTGAACCGCTTCCTGGAACACTTTGGGAGCAGTGAATTGGGTCCATCGAGCTCCACCGGGTCCATAGACACTGATTCCTTCGACCCAACCAGTCCTGAAGGGTCAATCCCCACTAACGTGCTGTTAATGGAGGGATTCAACCTAGGCCCACAGTCCCCAGACGAGTCACCCACGGTCATCCAAGCACTTCAAGAACAACCACAACAAGTGCCGGATGCTTATGAATATATGCAATCAGATGAAAGATGGTCTGGAATCGAACCAGTCACTCCTGTGGGGTCTCCCATGATTGATGATAGCTCAGACCCTATGTTCACCCATGATTGATGATAGCTCAGACCCTATGTTCACTGTGACCATTCTCCCCTCGCCTGTGCAGAGCCCAGCTCCTGTTCCAGTGGAGGATCGAGAGGGAGTCCGTGCATCAGGACCCGAACGAATCGCTACACCCTCGGTGGAGGAGCCAGAAGGAGACTACGAGCTGCAGGTGTTGGATTCCTGGGATGCAGCTGAGGATGAGAATTGCAACATGGGACCAGGCGACATAGAGGATCCTGAAACTGATCCAGAGTCTCAGAGTGATCTCGATTATGATGAAGACGATGATGTGCTGACCGGGGATGCGATTGACGAAAACAAGGACTGGCTTAAGGTTCAATAAAATGTGTAGATTTTAATTCCAAGGATGGGGTGTCGAGTAAGGTGAAGTTATTGTTGGAATTCAAACCGACACACAGCATTATTATGGTGCAACTCATGAAAAGATGTATTCTGTTCTTATCGGACTTTGCTCTAAAGGTGCAGCTGTAAGGAATATTTAACACAGAAGGAGCCTTATGATAGCACACCACCATAGGTAAACAGCTAGTGCAAGCAACCCATCCATACACACACACAGGCGCGCCCAAAGAAACACAAAAGAACCAGAGGAAAAAGATAGAATAAATAAGAGAAGTTTGACTATGTCTTAAGGTTTACCGAAGAACAGGTTGTGGAAGAAGTTTTGTAGAAAGCCACAATGAGTCACCATGAGTAAACACACACACACACTCGCCCAGACGCACGCTCACACAGACAGGCAGATTGAGCACAAGAGGAGAATTGCAAAGGACCAGAAAAGAATAATTGTTTTAAACCTTAGAAAAGCCTATAAAGTCTGAATAATAAAAACTGTAGTCATAAAGTTAAGGTAAATAAGAGAAGTTAACTGTGTCTTAAAGTTTAACAGTTAAGAGTTGTGAAAGGCATGAAGAAAGTCACTTCCTAAAAGCAAGCAGCCACATTCTCAAGTTCATACACGAACATTTTAACAGGAGCAGAGAGCAGGAGGAAGAAAACATGAAGCAAAAGACTTGTTCTAACTTTGAAATGTTTTTATCTGAACTTGGTTTAACCTTGATTGGTTTTTATAAGTAACTTGTTCTAATCAATACGATCATGAGATATATGATTTTTACCAATAATCATGGTAGATGTGTTTTAATTAATATAATCAAGTGAGATATGGTTTTAAACAATATAATCATTTAATGTGATTTTATTATGATAGAGAGTTAATCATTTTTATAATAGCAACTGTAATGAAGTGTTACTATGTTTCAAAGATGGTTTTGTGACAAAAGTGGTCTCTTGCAAAACACACATGTTGAAAAGTATAACTTACAAACACTTTACTGGAAAAAGTGATGTAACTAACTGACCGGAGTTGTGTCAACCTCCGGCCCTGGTGAATCATCCAGCCTCGAGCAAAAAGAGCAAATTCATTTCCTAATAAGGGATCATGTAGCTTCAAGCAGAGATTGCAAGAATAGAGCAGAACTGCAGCTCTGCCCAGAGATTGACAAAGCAAGCAAACTTAGCCAATCATAGACTAGCTATCCCCCTCCTCCTAGGGAGAAGGCGGGACTAAGATTTATATTTAACCGCCCTGCTCCTTCGGAACCGGGCTGTCCGAAGTTGTCATGATGCGGTCGAGGAGCTGTACATCAGACATCGAGTAACTGGAGCTGACCTGCTCCACTGAAGACCCAAAGCGTGGTTCAGATCGACTCCGTGCTGACAGGAGGAAGCAAGCGTCCTGGGGAGAGACTTCTTTTCTTTCATTTTTAAGCTTTGAGGAAGGACTGGATAGTTTTTACCCAGACAGCCAGGACGAAGCAAAACTTGTTTCTTCAGATCAGACCGGCAGGGAGTCAGAGGTGAGCTTCAGTCCCCAGGGACTGAAGGCGACTGCTTCAGGTATTCCCTCTCGGTCCCCAGGGACTTTGAGGAAGAAAAGGGAATGCTTGCTAGACACCTTCCTGAACCTGGTCTTCAGCTAGATTTAAATCAAATTAAATTAAATGCGGATAGAGCGGAAGCAAATAGACAATTCAATTATCTCAGAAACTTAATTGCTCGAGGTTGCTTGATAATCCGGAGGGCTCTGGGGAGATACATCCACTGGGTAAGATTTTAAGTAAAACTCTAAACCCTGATCCTTAAGGTCAGGAGAGACGTGTGTTTGCAGAAGACCACTCTAACTCTGATTCTTAAAATCAGATGAGATGGATATGAGTGAGTGTACTCTAAACTCTAGCTCATAAAGCTGGATGAGGAATTTTCTTATGATTAAGCGCTCTAATTCTGGTCCATAAGACTGGATGGGTATTGGAAGTGTTAACTGTGTGACATCAATGAGACGACCCTCCGAGCCTCTCCAGCCTGGACTCCAGAAAAGAACCTCCTCAAAGACTCTATGCAGATCGAGCAACTTAACATCAGGTCTGAGGATTGTTTGGTGAATTAATACTTTTACTTTACTTATAATCATAATAATTGATTGTACTATTATGCTGTAAACGCTGATCCTTCCCTGCAAAATAATTGATTAAAATCAACAAAACGTAAAATTCTTGACTTTTATTCCTCATCCACTTGTCCATGGAAATGTAAGTTTGGTTCACAAAGATAACATCAAATATTAGGAGGTTTTGAAAGGTTAAGCATTAGCACCTAATGTTATATTAAAACAACACCCCAGGGTCCAACCTTCTGGATCCTAAAACTTTCTGGGTCAGTAACAATAGCC
>JBBPBX010015184.1:35829-49848 GCA_038048925.1 Garcialebias charrua | reverse complement strand
GTTGTAAGAGCGCAGAACATTTTCCACACTTGCTTTTTACTTTTATAAGTTGTATTTATTCTAGGGATGCACGATATTATCGGCATGGTATCAGTATCGGCCAATATTAGAGTTAAAGTTAAATATCGGACATCGACCATTCCATCAAAATAACTCGCCGATATTAAAGACACTGTTTTTGTATGACAACCCAGTGACAAGGATGCCTGCGGCGCCAAGACAACGTGATGATGTCACGTGCATCTACCTGATCTGATCACGGCGGAGAGGAAGAAGTCCAAATGTCAGCGGTTTAGATGTTTTTTTTTTTTATTGAGGATATTGGATTCCTAAGATTTATGGACTACGTTGAGCCTCGCTACATCGTCCCCAGTCAGAGATATTTTTCTGACATAGCTTTACCAGAGTTACAAGCCGTTATTTTTGACGTCATTGAGAAGCTAATAGCCGATAGCACTGGGGTGAGTTTTTCCACAGACATTTGGACGTCGTGTTAGCCCCTTTAGCATGATTAGTCTTACAGCACAATGGATAGACAAAAACTTTGAACTTAAAAAGGCTGTCCTTCATGCACAGGAGTGCAGAGGATCCCACACTGCAGTTAGGAACCTGGAACAAGCCTCCACAAGTGAGACAGCATCACAGGTGACTAATGCTAATAAACAACATTTAAAAATGTCACATTTTTGTCATCTGTGTATGTTCCCATACTTGACAGACGAAATTGGTCTCTGCATTTAACCCAACCACCACAAACACTTTTCATTTAATAAAAGTTAAAGGGCTATGCATATTATATGGCTGTTACTGAATATATGTCACCAGCTCTTACAGCAGTTACACAATTTTTGTAGCAAATAACCCTAAATAAGAGGGTTATGTTCTGACAAAGGAAAATACAGGTGGTCCCCGACTTACGAGCGAGTTCCGTACCTCCGAGTATCTCGTAACATGAAAATCTCGTAAGTCCGTACTGACCTTTAATGACCTTTATATAACACATGAGCCGCCACTGAACACTTACATGTAGGTAATTACATGTAATGTAGGCATTTCAACTATCTTAACACTTTAAAACAATTTAAAACATTTGTAAAAAATATAAAAAATTAATTTCTTACTTTGAATGGCAGCTTCTCTCGTCTATTTGCCTGTTAGCTCCAGCTGTTAGCTCCGTTGCATTACGTCCAAGCTTCACAGCTTGCTTCAGCACCACGCAGTTTAAACTTTTTACAGGAAGGACTGTTAGAATGTTAACTTCATACATTTGGAGACAGAAAAGTTTTAATAACTTACCGAAAGCCGTCTGCGCGCGCCGCCTTTAGCATCATCTGTTAGCATTAGCCCCTCCGAATCAGGCTGCTGTTGTCCACAGCTACGGGCAGTCCGGTTTATCTGCACCTCCAAAAGGCTGTCGGCTTTGTTATTCCAAGCTGGCTCAGTGTCCCCCGATATCTTCGGCTTCCAGCCCAACATCGATCCGAGCTCCAGGAACCTCTGATCGCACAAAGCCGGCTGTCGAGGCTGCAGTTCTGGTGGAGCATGTTAGCATGTTAGCCTTAGCTCATACCATGAGCTGCTGGTCTCCCGCGGCGCTGTGGGAGCGATCGGCGGAGCAATCGCGGCTGCTGCTCCAAGCCTGAGACATTCACAGAGTTCAGCGAGTGTTTCCAGCTAATTTATCCGTATGAGGCGTCCTCTTATGGGAGAAACAGTCCTCCAAAGCCGGTTGCCGAGATTCTGGAACTAAAGAATGTAAAATGGCGGAGGCGGTATTTCTGGTTCCCGCAGGAAGTTGTTCAAAAACAGCATAAAATTATAAAAAAAAAAAAAAAAATGATACTTTACGTATTTATAAAGCCATTTAAAACAACCACAGCTGCAATAAAGTGCTGTACACATGAAATTAAGAGCATTTAAACACACACACAAAAAAATTATTATTATTTTTTTATGTCATATTTTTATTAATTATGATAATTTCGTAAAGTCGGATCCTCGTAAGTCCAGACGCTCGTAAGTCGGGGACCACCTGTATATTAAAAATATCGGTATTGGTTATTGGCCAAATATATTTTAACATATTGGCATATCGGATATTGGCCAAAAATATTGTGCATCCCTAATTTATTTATATAAATAATGTTTATGTTCAAAAAGAAGGGGAAGGAGTCCAGTGAAAAGATGTGAAATTAAAACGTAGTACAGTACGGTGGCACAGCTGGTACAACGGTCTCCTTTCAGCTTGAAGGTTCACTGGTAATTATTGTATTTTTTTTCCTTTTATAGATGGCCTCCCTTCTCACCTTACAGCCATCCTCTCGCACTGTTATAAATTCCCTAGTATTTCTGCATTGTTTTGTTCAGGCATCTTGTTAGACAGCTAACTCATATTTTTTACGTCAGGCATCTTGTTAGACAGCTAAGGGGTCCTTGGGGATATAATAGAGCTGAGCAAAAGCCGTTGGTTTTCATAGCCGTTGGTGTTTTTCTATCGTTGATGCCTGTCTGCGTTTGTGACAAAGATATCAGACAGACAGAAAAAGGGACAGTTCATACCAGTTACTATCAGTTATGAAGAATAGACAGCTCACAAAGGGAAACTTCATGCTGTAAACAAACTGGAAAGTTAATTAAACTCCAAGAAAACACTATCTTGCTGTGTCAGGACTCACTCTCTGATCGGAGTGTCTGTGTGGGTGAAGTGCTCCAGCTAATTTCCTCAAAAATCATCATACAGTCCTAACTCTCCACAACATATGGTCCTTCGAGATGGATTACTTCACTCATATCAGCAAAATGGACACATCAAGATTAACAGAACGGCCACGGCAGCTACCAGCTCACCTCCAGGACTACCAGGTTAGCCTTCCTCAGTCGCTAATGTCTTATGCTGCTCCTCATCAGGATGACAAACTAGGTACCAGTGCACAGCAGCTGCAGTCACTCAGCCTGCAGACCAAGTCTGCTATTCAGCATGACCAGCTACTTTCACTTGGGCTCTCACAGTGTCATTTCCTAGCGGCGGCAGTCGATAAGGCAAGCCAGTACAACACACTGGCTCACCAGTGGGGTGTGAAAGGACCCCATCTCCTGCCCCAAGTGAAGGCAGCCTGCAAAGTTATCCCATCACAGATGACTGCTCAAGTGAACCTAGTTCTCTAGCATCCCAACAAGCAACATCTTTTAAGTTAAATCTTCGGCCAGACAGTTCAACCTGGTCTCTTCCAGTTACATTAACATCTACAGTATATCACAGTTTGGAGCTGACATCAGGCAACCACTCTCCACTACAATGAGCATGTTACAACCCACAATATCTACGTTATACCAACTAGCCTATCAAATAATGAATCCCGTGACTACAGCTGTAAATGCTCAACAATACCAGCCCAATTATACAGGTCCAGCCCATACAGAATACCAGCCACATCCAGCTGTGTCAACACCAGCACGTCAACCCCTGGCTCCAGCGGTGATGCTGGAGCCAGGGGTTGACGTCATGTGCTGCAACCCACATCACTATCAAACAATATTATGCGTCAGTGCCAGAACCTCTACACCCCTATGGCAGTGCCACAGCCTGTGTATCAGCCCACACAATGTAACACCACACAACCTGTGTATCAGCCCACGCAAGTTAATGTTGCACAGCCTGTGTATCAAACTGCACAGCTGGTGTATCAGCCCGCGCAAGTTAATGCTGCACAGTCTGTGTATCAGCATACACAAGTCATCAATGCACCTCCTATGCACCAGCCCCCACCGATTATTACTACGCATCCCATCTTGCAGCCGCCAGGTTATCAGCCAGGTCCATCTCCACAACCTATTCTCCAGCTTCAGCCTCCTGCAGTACAGACGGTCTACCAGCCAGTGTCTGTCATGGTAGGGCCATCTGCCCATGGATACAGTTCTTTCCTGCCACAGTACACCATGCCACAGTCCACATACAGTTTCCAGCCGCCGAAGCAGCCTGTTCCTGTACCTGAACTGCCCAAGCTGGTTCGTGATAGTGAGAGAGAATTTACTGACCTTAAGATGGCACTAGACCACCTGCTCAGCCCCCATACAGAGCTGTCGGAGCACTACAAATACCGTGTACTTATGGAGCGTCTAGTCCTGGAGGAGGCCAAGCTGATTGCTCAGTCTTGCAGACATTATACCCAACCTTACACAGCTGCTATGGAGGCCCTACAGAGGCAATATGGACAACCACATCAGCTAGCACAGAGTGAGATTGCTACTATCCTAAACGCCCCTGATGTAAGATCTGGGGACACAAAAGGTTTCCAGAGCTTTGCCCTCAGTGTTGACCTGCTAGTAGGAATGCTCACTTCATTAGAGGGACCAAATGGTACAGAAACAATGTCAACTGGTCACGTCGACAGACTGTTGAGTAAGCTTCCCAGGTACCTGAGAGACAGTTTTGTAGAGCACCTCCAGACACAAGGTCGTTTCAACACAAGTCAACTCAACCCCTACAACCTCAGAGACCTTGCCAGCTGGCTCAAAGTAAAGGCAGAAGCTCAAAGACTCTCTGCAAAAATGGCACAGCGCCACCGCCCTGAAGAGCCACCTGCCTCCAGGAGAGAAAGACACGCTCCAGCTCCAAAGCCTCGAGCACAATCTGTTTCTGTCTATCACGGCTCTGATGAACCCAAAGCTGATAACAGTTTTCCTGCAGAGGCAGCCCACTCTGATCCCAAGTCACAAAGATTTAAGAAGCTATGTCTCTTCTGTAAGAGCACAGAGCACTATCTATCCCAGTGCTCTGCTATTGTACAACATTCACCAGAAGAAGTCAGGAGATGGCTTGAACGTGGTAAGCGCTGTCATAATTGTGGGTGGACCGACCACCAACCTGAAGCCTACACTTTAAAGAAACCATGCAGTGAGTGTCAGGAGATTCATCTGAGAGTTCTACATGATGTTGCCAAGTCAGACTTGCGTGTCTACCTCATCACACCACGCGACCAAGTCACGTTCGGCACCTCTAAGCGAGGAAGAAAAGTGTATCTCAAGGTGGTGCCCATCCTAATAACTCACTGCCGGAGGTCACTGAAGACCTATGCCATCTTGGATGATGGGACTGAAAGGACAATAATCCTACCAGCAGTTGCTCAACGTCTAGGCCTTAAAGGTAAAGCAGAGACCCTCACTATACGCACCATTCATTAAGACGTGACCCATCTGGCTGGTGAGTCTGTTTCTTTCTATGTTGCCCCACTAGATTACTCTAAGGAGCGCCACCATGTTAAAAATGCCTATACAGCAGGCCAGCTAGCTTTAGCAGAACAATCATACCCTACAACTGCATTACAGAGACGTTACCGACATCTACAGGGTCTTCCAATCCCTGACTTTAGTGAAGTGCAACCGTTGCTATTAATTGGTGCTGACTTTACACACTTGATCACTGCAAAGGAGCCAGTGAGATTAGGTCCAAAGGGCAGCCCAACAGCAATCCACACAAGCCTTGGTTGGGCACTTCAGGGTCTAGACAGTATGGATTCTACTCCTGCTTCTTGTTATCTCACGACCAACCCAGCTACCAGAGCTGCTGTCCTCCGAGCACCACTGAGGGTACACTCTCCAGTTCCAGCAGCACCTCAGCAAGCCAGCCAGTCAGAGCAGGAGCTCTCGGAGATGAAGGGTCTCCTACAAAGTGCTGAGGAACAGAACACTGAACTCACTGAGCAGCTGAAGAATGCTAATGCCATGGTTGAACAGTATCGATCTGTGGTACTGACTCTGGAAGACGGCCTGAAGAAAGAGAAAGAGTTACGTTCTCCTCTAGAGGTCAGACTGAAAGAGTCAGAGAAGGTGCAGAGGCAGCTGAAAAAAAGGGTTTTAGAGCTGGAGAAGATGGAGCTGCAGGAACAGGAGGAGAGCAAGAAGGCTGTGGACGCAGTGGAGAAACAAGTCTGTGAGCTGCAGCGGAGTCTGAAGGCCAGCCAGGCAGAGCAGCAAGAACAACTGAAGAAGTTGGAGACAATCACTTCTCTGCAAGAAACCCAACAAGATGCTGAAAGTGGACAGGGATAAACTGGGATAGGAGCTTCAGCAGGCTTAGGCCAAAGTAAAGAAGCTCCAATCGGATATCAACCCACTGCACAACTTTCTGTCTGTACTGTCAGAGAAAAATGGCTCCCTGCAAGCTGATAAGAGACTGCTGAAAGAAGACCTCAAACGACTTAAAGCCAGAGTACAACAACTTGTTAGCCAGCAGAAAGATGGGGATCTTGAGAAAAAGCAGAAACTCACAGCTGAAAGAGAGACTCAGCTAAAGCGCATAGCACAGCTAGCTGAAGAAACAGGCGAGCTGAAGTCTGAGCTGACCAGATCCAATGCCAAGCCCTTAGGCTATGTTTCATCAGACATTCCTGATCCAGTGATGCCAAATGTGTTGATGGGGCGACGGGACGCCTCCTTACCCCAAGCGTCTTACGCTCCTGACATAGTCACAAGAAGACGTTGGCGCCACTGTCAGATGATGGAGGAAGTTCAGCAGAAGTAGAGGCGGCCTACTGATGACCTCACGCAGAGCACGATCGACATGATCGTTGATCCCCAGCTTCAGAGAGCACAGTGGCCCATCGGGGAGGTTGTCAAGGTGATCGAGAGTGCAGACGGTCGGATCCGGTCAGCTGAGGTTCAGATTGGAGAGAAGACCTACCTGCAGCCGGTATCGCGTATGGTCCAGCTGCCGACCATTCCACCTGATGATGGACAAAATACAGGACTCCACTTCATCTTAGGGAATTTAATAAACTTTACCTAATAGCTAGGCTATTATGGGGGCGGCTGTTATAAATTCCCTAGTATTTCTGCATTGTTTTGTTCAAGCATCTTGTTAAGACAGCTACCTCATATTTTTTACGTCAGGCATCTTGTTAGACAGCTAAGAGGTCCTTGGGGATATAATAGAGCTGAGCTAAAGCCGTTGGTTTTTATAGCGGTTGGTGTTTTTTATTGTTGATGCCTGTCTGCGTTTGTGACAAAGGTGAGTTTAATGCACCGTTAATGAGCGTTAATTTCTTCTTTTCATATGTAAATGGGGTGACAATTTTTGGCGCAAATATGAGACAGCCCAAGAAGTGTTTATTTCATGTTTAAGGTTCTGTCTTATTGTAATATTAGGGGTAAGCTAAGCTACATGCTAGCCTGTTCTTATTTAGCTGTTTTCTTTTATTTCAGATACCAGACAGACAGAAAAAGGGACAGTTAATACCAGTTACTATCAGTTATGAAGAATAGACAGCTCATAAAATGGAAACTTCATGCTGTAAACGAACTGGATAGTTAATTAAACTCCAAGAAAACACTGTCTTGCTGTGTCCGGACTCGCTCTCTGATCGGAGTGTCTGTGTGGATGAAGTTGTTTTATGATATTTCTAAATCAAATGTTCTTTAGGTTTGTGGAAGGATAGACACAATTGTTTAGGAAAAACCACAGTCACAGACTACTTTAAAATAATGTGTCATTTATTAAAGAAAACTGTGATAAATAAAAAGGAAAAACAACAACACACACACAAACTGTTTATCTGCTAGAAATAATGTGTCATTTAAATCCGTCACAGTTAACAGTACACACAAACTCAAGGCATTGATGTAAAACATTATCCCTCACGTTTTGACACAAACTGGGAAAGCCTCACAGTTTGGCGGGGGATACATCAATGCAGCCGGACATCTGATCAGGACCCGCGGCAGACTCTCAAATGTTCATCTGAGCGCTGTTCATTTATACCTTGAGGTGTGTGTGTGGCTTCACTCAACTTCAGGCAAAGACATGTTTTTCAAAGGTGGTGCTAGGCACGGCTAATATGCTGGTGTAGATTCTCAGTCGTCCAGGACATGATAAAATCAAAAAAGGCGTTCAATACAGAACAACTAGATCCATCGTCAGCAGCATGAACTCCGTTACATACAATGTTGCTCAACATCTCGCTGGTATTTTAGCTCCTCTTGTTGGAAACACACCTCATCACATAAAAAACTCCAATGATTTTGCCAACAAAGTTCAACATTTGAAGCTAACCCCGGGAGAAACTCTTGTATCGTATGATGTGACTTCGCTGTTCACATGCATACCCATTTCTGAAGCAGTAGAAACCGTCAAAAAACGACTTCTACAAGACAAGGATTTGGGCAAAAGGACCAACTTCACCCCAGACCACATCTGCACCTTGCTGGATCTCTGCCTCTCCACCACCTATTTCAAGTTCAATGACAGATTTTACAGACAGAAGCACGGCTGTGCCATGGGATCTCCAGTGTCACCCATTGTTGCAAACCTCTACATGGAGGAAGTGGAACAGAGAGCCCTTAACTCCTATGAGGGGACAACTCCAAGCCATTGGTTCCGATATGTGGATGATACCTGGGTCAAAATCCAAGCCAGGGAGGTGGAAGCGTTCACCAGACACATTAACTCGGTAGATAACAACATCAAGTTCACCAGAGAGGATGCTAATGACAATAAGCTTCCTTTTTTGGACTGTTTGGTTCACATGGAAAGAGAGGACAGCCTCAACATTGAAGTTTACAGAAAACCAACCCACACAGACCAGTATCTCCTGTTTGACTCTCACCATCCACTGGAACACAAACTTTCTGTCATCAGAACCTTACAGCACCGGGCCGATCACATCCCCACGAAGACAGAAGGGAAGAAAAAGGAACAGAAACACATTGAAAAATCTCTCCAAACATGTGGATATCCTAACTGGGCCTTTGTCAAGTCAGCGAGGAAATTTCCAAAACACAATAAGGAACAGAAAAAGGAGAACAGACGAAAAAACATTGTCATCCCTTATGTTGCTGGACTATCAGAGAATTTCAGAAGGATTCTCAACAAACACAACATCCCAGTACATTTCAAACCCAGCAGGACTCTCAGACAGAGGCTGGTCCACCCGAAGGACAAAACACCTACACACAAACAGAGTGGTGTAGTGTATGCAGTCCAGTGCAGCGAGGACTGTCCAGACTTATACATTGGGGAAACTAAACAGCCAATCCACAGAAGAATGTCTCAACACAGGAGAGCAACCTCCTCTGGTCAAAACTCAGCTGTTCACCTACACCTCACAGACAAGGGACACTCTTTTGAGGACCAAAATGTACATATTTTGGACCGAGAGCACAGGTGGTTTGAGCGAGGTGTGAAGGAGGCGATTTATGTAAAAAGAGAGAAACCATCGTTAAACAGAGGAGGAGGTCTAAGATTTCAACTTTCTAAAACTTATAGTGCAGCCCTGGATTTGGTCCCCAGGCGTCTCACACCTGATGAGAACAGAGGAGCTTTGTTTGTGAATTAGACCAACAAAGACTTTGACAGGTCCCTGTTATCAATGTGTGAAGTGTGGTTTTTGTCAATTTACATACAGTAGGGTGTGTGTGTGTTTTCTGTAAGCTCTGCTTTCACACACAGAACTTTGAATGGGTCACAGCCACGTGTTATCCCAAGTATGTGTGTGTGTTAGCTTCCAATTTACCTAGTTTGGTGTGCACCAGTGGCCCAGCTTTGCTTATAACTTCTCTCTCCCTCTCACAGTCTCCAATTGAGAAAGCTTATCGGATGATGAGCGAAACGTCTTGTTTGTTACAAATAAAGTCCAGTTGTTCTGTATTGAACGCCTTTTTTGATTTTAGGCACGGCTAAATGCTTATCTGACTAGACTGTTACATCTCTTACTAAGGAGGGTTACAAGGTCATGTGAAGAAAATGAGCTTAGTTTTCTCACATAACTCTGTGCCTGATAAAGCCTAATCGCAAATAGTTTAAAGGTTAGCTTGACACTAAAAAGATATGTTTTCTCCAGGGAACTCACAAATGTTACAGAAAGCATTAAAAATTGATAAAGTTAGTCAGGAAACATTTAATACCAAACACTCATATTTCATTCCACCCTCTGTTTACTGTCTAATTTTGAACATTTTTTCTTCCTGTCACCTCATAAGGCGAGTATACAGCCTTGCAAAGCTACACACCAAATCTAAAAATGGACAGTCCCCCCTCACTTATACATAGTTTGTTCCCATTAACCCAATAATAATATCCAGCCTCATCCTAAGGTAGTGTTATAAACTAATCTAATTATATGATCCCTCCTTCAAAACAAAGCACTAAAAAACAAAAAAAACAAAAGAGGGACACCGCATATTCTCGCTCTAAAACTTTTCCTGTTCAATACATGTGAACACTTTGAGATCAGACAGCCAGACTTAGAAACAATCATAAGTTTTGACACCGTGGACCATTCAAATGCGCATCTTTGAAAAGAACCAGAGAGAGACCTGTAGGAAACGTGCAGAAATTGCCACCGTACCTCAAACAGGCGGGTAACCAATAATTAGTTAATCAATAAGTCTTGCTGTCTTGCTCTCACAAGTGCACAACATATATTCATCCAGAAAAAGACACCTAGGTATTTTTGAGGACTATTTTACTGTCCAGTCACACAACATCCTGTTTCTGATTAAAACATGGATTAATACAACCTGTTTGCAGCACATATATCACTCCGTTTATAAGCTATCTGCACATTTGCATGTCATAGGTGAGATTTATTTGTAACTCAAATTATTCATCAGTCAGTCTTATCATCATTTAGTCTTAAAAATAAATCATATTTCATCATTTCAGATTAAAAAAAAAATTAAAATAAAATAAAACTCAAGGAACAATCAGAAATGTTCCAAACTCGTTGTCACTTCACGATGGATCTTCGTGGCTCCACCCTCTGGAACAGCTTGCACTAAAACACTGTTACATGTGACTCTCGCAATTCATATGTAGTTTTATTTGAAGCACGTGAAAGATTGGTAAGCACTTCTTCTAGCCGTCTTTTTATTCATATCTTCTAGGCAGACCTTAAAGTTGCAATAAGGTCGACGTACTGGAATGTCACATTCGTTGGACACCTTCCGCTTACATTCGTCACCAGTAGGACTGATTCACAGGACATTTGAAGTCATCTTGTCTTCTCAACATGGTTCATTTTGAGGCAAGAACCCTCTCTCTGTCCTCCTCCAAGACACTTCTTGGCGTCGAAGAGGTGGGGTCACCAGCAGCACTTTGACACAGATGAACGTGAACATCACCCTCAGGTGCTTTGGACACCCAGCAGCACTGTGGCACCGATGAAGTGATGACCCAGCACGACACAAGCCACCATCCTTGGGTGCTTCGGTCACACCCGTCGTCCTCTGCGCGCCTCCGTTTGTCCCATCAGACAGACGACGAGGACAAGCCACGAGCTTTAGAAAAAACAAATGCTTTTGAAATAGAATGACAATGATTAGTTATCTTTTCATTCTTCAAACTTAGGAGGGAAAAAACCTTGAAAACCCCTTTTTTTAAATAAGCATGCTTCAGCACTTTCGTACACTTTTTTTTACAATAAACTCCTAATTATACATGTGGTCTGAACCAATCTTCTTGACCTGTTCAACTCTGCTTTTCTTTTTTCTGCTTCACTGTTCTTAACCCTTATGACCTCCGTCCCAAACGCTTCACACATCTATCAGCCTCCACTACTCCTCTTTAAACTTCCTCTTGATTCTTCCTCCAGCCTCCTCTGCTCCCTTTTTCTCTTCTAATCTCAAAACCACGCATGGGTACACAAGGGGCAGACGCTGAACCAGCTCGGTGCACCTTTAACCTCTTTATCTGCTCACACACACAACCGGACAGAGGGAGCGGGGGCTGCTTTTAGCTCCGCGCACACACCCTGCTATCTCCCTCATCCCAAACGCTCCATACATTTTTCTCCTTTCCTCCACCTGATCTTTTTTCCTCTCTCCACCTCCTCTCAGAGCTGATGTTTCCTCTCTGTTCTGGAGATAGGGCTGCATAAAAAACATCTCTCAGGGCCTGCGTTATGTTTCCCAAGTCAAAACCAGCACAATACACCTTTACTTCATCTCTTCAGTGAGCAGCTCAACTGGAAAAAACCTCTGACTGTATCGGTGCTCTCCTAAACAAAACAAAACAAAACACCCATGCGTGGTTTTGAGATTAGTAGATTTCTGTGTATTATTTTGACCGTCTTTTTCCTGGCCCACGAACCACATGTTGAGAACCATAATCTGCTATTTCTCCTCTACTTTCATCCTTCACACCCTGCTCCATTTCGCTCTCAACACACTCACATGCGTATATTTCTCACTTTCCTCATGCTTTTTTCACTCTGTTAATTTTCCTTAGGTGCGCACATGCACCTCTGAAGTCTTCCAACAAATACACATCAAACTTTTGGACAACTTCCAACTTTCTGGCCTGCAGGAATTTCTTAACAAGCTCTATTCCTTATCAAGTTGTGCATTCAACAATCTTCTTCTACGCGGCTGCACAGACGCACACAAGTGTCTTTTCTTTTCTCCTTAACTTAATCGTCTCAAAGCTGGACGCCCTCAAAAATCATAGCTGCTTCTATTTTCTTTTTTTTTCAAGCTGCTTTTTAACTCTAACTGAGCTACAACAAGGATATTTTCCTACCTTGTCACAGCAGCACCCATAAACAATACATTTGGGCTTTCCTGATTCTTGTCGTACAACCTCCCACATACGGCTGCACATACAGAAAATAATAATAATAATAATAATGAATTCAATTTATAACGCACTTTTCATTAGTGAAAATCTCAAAGTGCTACACACATTGAATGCTACACACATTCATACACCGGTAGCGGCAGACTACCATGCAAGGTGCTTTCCAGTCTTACCGAGAGCAACTCGGGGTTAAGTGTCTTGCCCAAGGACACAACGACACATGGAAAAGCACAAGCTCCTCTTTTATTTTACTTCAACTGGGCTGTCAAAAATAAATCACCAGACTTATCACAAGGGTTTTTTTCCTTTTAACCCTGGCACAACCTTTTTTTTTTTTTTTTTACAAAACTACTGATCAACAACAATGGTCTTCTCACCCTGGCAAAATCTTCCCCTTTTTTTTTCTCTCTCCTCTCTGTTACTAGTTACGTGCTCGGCAGCTATGTGCATTTGTGTCTTTTGAATATGGATCCAGGGACGTCCCCCCACCGTATCGTAAACACAATAAAAATTGCTGACAGGGAATCACACCCTATCAGCTCTCAACATGGGAATCCCACTCGCTTCCAAAACACAGTTTTGCTGAAAAAAGGAATCTCACCTACTTCCAGCTCCACAGTTTAAAACACACTTTTTCCTTTTTTTTTAAACAACGTGCATTCCTTCCTCGAATCCCATCCTCGTCGTCAAAAATGTTTTATATTTCTAAATCAAATGTTCTTTAGGTTCGCGGAAGGATGGACACAATTGTTTAGGAAAAGCCACAATCACAGACTACTTTAAAATAATGTGTCATTTATTAAAGAAAACTGTGACAAATAAAAAGGAAAAACAACAACACATACACAAACTGTTTTTCTGCTAGAAATAATGTGTCATTTAAATCCACCACAGTTAACAGTACATACAAACTCAAGGCATTGATGTAAAACATTATCCCTCACCTTTTGACACAAACTGGGAGAGCCTCACAGTTTGGCGGGGGATACATCAATGCAGCCGGACATCTGATCAGGACCCGCGGCAGACTTTCAAATGTTCATCTGAGCGTTGCTCATTTATACCTTGAGGTGTGTGTGTGGCTTCACTCAACTTCAGGCAAAGGCATTTTTTCAAAGGTGGTGCTAGGCACGGCTAAAGGCTTATCTGACTAGACTGTTACATCTCTTACCAAGGAGGGCTACAAGGTCATGTGAAGAAAACGAGCTTAGTTTTCTCACATAACTCTGTGCCTGATTAAGCCTAATTGCAAATAGTTTAAAGGTTAGCTTGACACTAAAAAGACATGTTTTCTCCAGAGAACTCACAAGTGTTGCAGAAAGCATTAAAAAAATGATCAAGTTAGTCAGGAAACATTTAATACCAAACACTCATATTTCAGAAGTGTTCCAACTAATCTCCTCAAAATCATCATAGTCCTAACTCTCCAAAACTTTGGTCCTTCGAGATGG
>JBBPBX010015184.1:0-35579 GCA_038048925.1 Garcialebias charrua | reverse complement strand
AGTGCAAACTGAATGAGCACATGACCGAGAGTTTAGTGTATAACCCATTTGATGACACAGAGTCCAGTGTTAAAATCTTTTGTGTTGTTTGGTAATGTGTGAGAAAGTTTTTAGTGTTAAGGCAGTTCAAAACTAACTAAAACTAAGAAGTATTTTAGTCTAAAAGACTAAGACTAAAACTAAAATCAAAATGGCTGTCAAAAACAACACTGGCTCACATACACAACCGGACAGAGGGAGCGGGGGCTGCTTTTAGCTCCCCGCACACACCCTGCTATCTCCCTCGTCCCAAACGCTCCATACATATTTCTCCTTTCCTCCACCTGATCTTTTTTCCTCTCTCCACCTCCTCTCAGAGCTGATGTTTCCTCTCTGTTCTGGAGATGGGGCAGATGTTGCATAAAAAACATCTCTCAGGGCCTGCGTTATGTTTCCCCAAGTCAAAACCAGCACAATACACCTTTACTTCGACTCTTCAGTGAGCAGCTCAACTGGAAAAAAACTCTGACTGTATTGGTGCTCTCCCAAACAAAACAAAACACCATGAGTAGATTTCTGTGTATTATTTTGACCGTCCTTTTCCTGGCTCACGAACCACATGTTGAGAACCATAATCTGCTATTTCTCCTCTACTTTCATCCTTCACACCCTGCTCCATTTCGCTCCCCAGCCAGCATGCACAGGTGGGCCCCATATGGTATACATATGTGCAAAAAACATGGGCCCCAAAAGGTTTTGTCCACGGTTTCCATGGTGGCCCCACATGGGTTGGCCCAGATAGATTTTAATGGGCCCTGACTGGGTTTTCAGTGGGACCCATATGTTTAACTTAAATGAGACCCATGTAAAACCCATGTGTGTACCTTGAAGAATATCTACCTGGGACTAAACTGGGTCCCAACTGGGCTAAAAATATGGGTAATAAGTGGGTTTGTCCACGGTTTCCATGGTGGCCCCACATGGGTTGGCCCAGATAGATTTTAATGGGCCCTGACTGGGCTTTCAGTGGGACCCAGATGTTTAACTTAAATGAGACCCATGTAAAACCCATGTGTGTGCCTTGAAGAATATCTACCTGAGACTAAACTGGGTCCCAACTGGGCTAAAAATATGGGTTATAAGTGGGTTTGTCCACAGTTTCCATGGTGGCCCCACGTGGGTTTGCCCGGATAGACTATAATGGGCACTGTCTGGGCTTTCAGTGGTTCCCAGATGGTTAATTTACATGAGGCTCATTACAGACCCATGTGTGTTCTTACCAGCATAATTTATGTGTCGGATTTTCCGATCCAACCTGCCGAGAGCACGTATATTGCACCATACTCTGTGACTTCTGTCTTAACATTGTGTGAGTTACACTCAAAGAACACTCTGAGCCTCACAACAGATAATACCCAATCTTTAACAAGAGGCAGTTCTATAACACAGATGTCCTTCTGACTCATGGTGCAGCCCGGAACACTAAAATACTGCTAAACATTATGGGAAATCAACATAGTCCACTCCCCGTTTTTGATTGTGGCACTATGAGTTGTAATTCTTGTTGGCTTTGATCAACGGATACAGATTTAAACTATAATTGAACACTAATATACCGCTAAGCATGATGGGAAATCAACACGGTTCACTTCCTGTTTTTTAGTTTAGTTTTTGATTGTGGCACTATGAGTTGTAATTCTTGTTGGTTTTGATCAACAGATACAGATTTAAAATATACATTGAATTTATAAATGTAAATTCAATGTACAGTTTAAATCTGTATCTGTTGATCCCACATTTATACCACTTGGGATAAATACAGTTAGCCCACATGGGCTTCCCATGCTGGGCACATTATACTAAAATCACATGGGTCCTATATACTGATGCACATGTCTGTCCCATTCCCAGTTAGCCCACATAAAAAAATGAGCTGGGGCCTATATATATATGCCCAGGTTGAAGCCATGTAAGATCATCCCACATTTAGCCCACTTGGGGTAAATACAGTTAGCCCACATGGGCTTCCCATGCCGGGCCCATTATACCAAAACCACATGGGTCCCATATAATGATGTCCATTTCTGTCCCATTCCAAGTTAGCCCACATAAAAATGAACTGGGGCCTGTATATCCATGCCAAGGCTGAACCCATGTAAGGTTATACGACACTTATCCCACTTGGGGTCAATATAGTTAGCACACATGGGCTTCCCATACTGTGACCATTATACTAAAACCACATGGGTCCCATATAATGATGACCATTTCTGTCCCATTCCCAGTTAGCCCACATAAAAATGTACTGGGCCCTATATATCCATGCCCAGGTTGAACCCATGTAAGGTGATCCCACATTTATACCACTTGGGATGAATACAGTTAGCCCACATGGGCTTCCCATGCTGAGCACATTATACTAAAATCACATGGGTCCCATATACTGATGCATATATCTGTCCCATTCCCAGTTAGCCCAAATAAAATTAAACTGGGGCCTATATATCTATGCCCAGGTTCAACCCATGTAAGGTCGGCCCACTCTTATACCACTTGGGATAAATACAGTTAGCCCACATGGGCTTCCCATGCTGGGCCCATTATACCGAAACCACATGGGTCCCATATAATATTGCCCATTTCTGTCCCATTCCCAGTTAGCCCACATAAAAATGTAGTGGGCCCTATATATCCATGCCCAGGTTGAACCCATGTAAGGTGATCTCACATTTATACCACTTGGGATAAATACAGTTAGCCCACATGGGCTTCCAATGCTGGGCCCATTATACCAAAACCACATGGGTCCCATATAATGATGCCCATTTCTGTCCCATTCCCAGTTAGCCCACATAAAAATGTATTGGGCCCTATATAACCATGCCCAGGTTGAACCCATGTAAGGTGATCCCACATTTATACCACTTGGGATAAATACAGTTAGCCCACATGGGCTTCCCATGCTGGGCCCATTATACCAAAACCACATGGGTCCCTTATAATATTGCCCATTTCTGTCCCAATCCCAGTTAGCCCACATAAAAATGTAGTGGGCCCTATATATCCATGCCCAGGTTGAACCCATGTAAGGTGAGCCCACATTGATACCACTTGGGATAAATACAGTTAGCCCACATGGGCTTCCCATGCTGGGCCCATTATACTAAAACCACATGGGTCCCATATAATAATGCCCATTTATGTCCCATTCCCAGTTAGCCCACATAAAAATGTAATGGGCCCTATATATCCATGCCCAGGTTGAACCCATGTAAGGTGAGCCCACATTGATACCACTTGGGATAAATACAGTCTGCCCACATGGGCTTCCCATGCTGGGCCCATTATACTAAAACCACATGGGTCCCATATAAAATTGCCCATTTCTGTCCCATTGCCAGTTAGCCCACATTAATCCTGTATAGGACCCATATATTTAGCCCAACAGGGCTCACAAAATGGGTTCCTTTATGGGATAACCATATGGGTCTCATGCAGTTAGCCCAGATAAATCCCATGCCCACTCATTACCCAACTAGCCCACAATAACCCCATGTGGGGCCCAACTATGCATGTTGGCTGGGTCCTAACACACATATGTGCATATTTCTCACTTTCCTCATGCTTTCTTCACTCTGTTAATTTTCCTTAGGTGTGCACATGCACCTCTGAAGTCTTCCAACAAATACACTTCAAACTTTTGGACAACTTCCAACTTTCTGGCCTGCAGGAATTTCTTAACAAGTTCTATTCCTTATCAAGTTGTGCATTCAACAATTCTCTTCTACGCGGCTGCACAGACACACATAAGCTTCACTGCAACTCTTGCACAAGTCAAAAATAAATCACTAGTCTTTTTTAACTTCAACTGATAAAGCTGTCAAAATAAATCTCCTGACTTATCAGGACGCTCCTTTGTCCCTCAGGCAAAACTGCTGATCTAACAAGGGTTTTTCACCCTGGCAAAATACTTATTTTTCTCTTCAAGCTGCATGTACTGCAAGCTATACATAAACAATTCCAGTTTGCATCTTCTGATTCTCTTCAGCACTCAAAGAATCTATCAGCTGCTTTAAGGCGTCCCCCAAAACACTGGTCAGAAACGACAGGACATAAAATGCTGTCAGGGAATCACACACTATCTATCAGCTCTCAACACGGGAATCTCACCCGCTTACAAGAACACAGTTTTGCTGAAAAAAAGAATCTCACCTACTTCTAGCTCCACAGTTTAAAACACACTTTTTCCTTTATTTTTCCTAAACGGCGTGCAGTCCTTCATCTTAATCCTGCGAGTGACGCCAAAATGTTTTATGATATTTCAAATCAACCCAAATGTTTATTTTAAATCATTTGTCAGTGAAGGATCTGCAACAATTGTTTAGGAAAAATCACAATCACAGACTACTTTAAAAATAATGATGTATCATTTATTAAAGAAAACTGTGACAAATGGAAAGGAAAAACAACACACACACACAAACTGTTTTCCTACTAGAAATAATGTGTCATTTAAATCTGCCACAGATAACAGTACGCACAAACTCAAGGCATTGATGTAAATACATTATCCCTCACCTTTTGACACAAACTAGGAGAGCCTCACAGTTTGGCGGGGGATACATCAATGCAGCCGGACATCTGATCAGGACCCGCGGCAGACTCTCAAATGTTCATCTGAGCGTTGTTCATTTATACCTTGATGTGTGTGTGTGTGGCTTCACTCAACTTCAGGCAAAAACATGTTTTTCAAAGGTGGTGCTAGGCACGGCTAAAGGCTTATCTGACTAGACTGTTACATCTCTTACCAAGGAGGGCTACAAGGTCATGTGAAGAAAACGAGCTTAATTTTCTCACATAACTCTGTGCCTGATAATAATAATAATAATAATAATGAATTCAATTTATAACGCGCTTTTCATTAGTGAAAATCTCAAAGCGCTACACACATTGAATGCTACACACATTCATACACCGGTAGCGGCAGACTACCATGCAAGGTGCTTTCCAGTCCTACCGGGAGCAACTCGGGGTTAAGTGTCTTGCCCAAGGACACAACAACACATGGTGTGGGGAACCGGGATTCGAACCGCCAACCTTCCGATCGGGGGACGACTGCCATTACCACTACGCCATGGCCGCCCCCAAATGATAAAACCTAATTGTACATAGTTTCTAGGTTAGCTTGACACTAAACTAAAATGTTTCCTAAAAGTGTTGCAGAAACCCTTAAAAATTGATAAACATTTAGTCAGAAAAACATTAATACTAAACTCTTAATTCAGACGCTCTGCAGGAAATGCATGATCTGATCAGCTCGTTGCAGAGTGAGCACTCGGAGGCTCTTTGTATCGTGGCTGGAGACTTTAATCACGTGAATTTAAAGGACTGTCTTCGAAACTTCAATCAACATGTAACCACATGGAATAAACACATGGAACCAAAACCCATGACTGTGTTTACACAAACGTAAAAGATGCATACAAAGCCAAACCCCGCTCCCACTTAGGATTATCTGACCATATCTCAATCTTCCTGGCTCTTGCTCATCTGCCCCCTCTGAGACGCTCCAGACAGGTACAAAAGAAAGTTAAATGTTGGATCCAGGACAGTGGCCCCATACTGAGAGATTGTTTTGAAAGAACAGACTGGTAGGTTTTCAGAGAAGCTGCTGAAAACGGAGGATTACTTGATCTTGACCAATGCACATCCTCAGTACTGGGGTACATTAGCAAATGCTCTGACAATGTTTCCATCACAAGATATGTTAACACTGGCAAACCCAGAAAATTCTCACTACTATTAGAACTACTGTGAGTTTGTCAAATGACAATTTTAAAGTATTCACCTCCCATTAGGTGTCTGGGCCCCCTGGGACTGGAGGTCTTTGTTTGTGGGTTTGAATAGTAAACATTCCTTCCTTCCTTCTCCAGCATATCACCTCCAGTAGGACCAAACAAAGGATCAATCCCCCACACTGAGAACCTTCATTAACATACTCCCCCCACATTCCAAAAGCATTGCTCCTTCAGTTGAGAGTTATCTTACACCAGAGCAAGACTTGTTGAGATATAGCTCTGTACTTTCTAAAATTTGCTGAAAGGAGCATATATATATAAATATATATATATATATATATATATATATATATATATATATATATATATANTATATATATATGTATATATGTATATATATATATATATATATATATATATATATATATATATATATATATATATATATATATATATATATATATACAGGTAGTCCCCGACTTACGAGCGCTCTGACCTACGAGGTTCCGGACTTACGAGCTGGCGAATTTTTGGAAAAAACGCAAAAAATACCGAGTTTTTCTGTGTTTTTTCACCACAGTTCGTTAGCTAAACATGTGGACACACGTTTCCGATCATTTTTATGCACTCGTAAGCAGTTTTTCGATGAAAAACGAGTGTTTGTAGTCGCGCTAGCAAAACCGTTCCAACTTACGAGCGAAATTCCGGACTTACGAGACACGTGGCGGCCGTTCCAAGTTACGAATTTTCGCTTTACGAGCGCCTCGGAGGAACGGAACTCGCTCGTAAGTCGGGGACTACCTGTATATATATATATATATATATATATATATATATATATATATATATATATATATATATATACATTTTATGTTGTTCTCTTTATCACCACTTTATTCAGCTTTTAATAAAATAGATAGCAGCAAATACAGCAATCTCTGAAGGACTGCTTTCCTGTCTACACCCTTAATTATATCTAATTTCACTTTATTTTATGCTGCATCACTTTGTTCTCCTGTACTGTGTTGATTCCAACAGATCTGCTCTTGTAGTCTCTTGAAATGGGAACAAGAGACAGCCCTCAGTGGTCTTTAGAGATTTTAAAAGTCATCTTCAGACTGCTTGGAAATGCTCTCAATCCCCTCTACAGCCCATCTGAAGCTATGTTTCCATCCAATTTAAATTCGATTTTTGAGCGAATTTTAGAAAATTTCGCTAAAATGTAAATTAAAATTATGAGGATCAGAAGTGTTTCCATTAAACTGGCTTGAAGCGCATCTGCAATGCCACGCAAAGCGTCTCTACGTCAGACGTCAGCGTCATTACGTCACACGTCAGCGCCATACGTCAGACGTCAGCGTTACGCACTTCCACAGTAAACAGGAAGTAGCGTTTGAAAACAGACATCTCGGCAAAATGGAGAGAATATTTCAGGTATGTGTTGCTATCGGGCAAGTTGTATTTATTCTGTCATGCCAACTAGTTTTAGCGATGTTACATGTTGTCCGGAGCGGAAACAGCTGATCAGTCACGTGACGTGAATGTTCGCTGCGGCAGAACTGAGTCGGCTAATCTGTTTCCATCTGTCGTTTAGCCGACTCAGCTCTGAATCGACTCCCCAAAAACTACCTCAAGCGAGCGTATAAACTTTAGAGCGACTTAGAGGAAGTTAACTCGAATTATGCCGTTTCCATTTAGCTTTTCTGATGCGATGCTTCATAATGCGCACCTAGAAACCTTGATGGAAACACGCCTTGACTCTCATTCCTAACCACTAACCCGTGGTTCATGATCTCCCCCTGAGCAACATAAACTCACACTCAGACACAAACTCTCAGAGTAATAATAGAAAAGCCGCGGTGAAACCTCTGTGATTAGTCAGCGAGAAGATCGATAGCATGGGGTAAATATAAAGTTGTACATAAAACTGAAGCTTTGTCCTTGATGGTACTCTCTGTAGAATATTACAGAGATCAAATTTCCCATTACAACATTGGTTTTGTTATTCAGACATTTGGCTGATTGTATTAAACTCAAACGAGTAGATAATATCAGTGACTTGGACTTTTGAGAGCTGGGCATGTCAATTAAATTGTGACCTGCTGTCAATTGTTCAGTATTACTTTAGGGATGCACCGATCCACATTTTGTTTTACTTCCGATCCCGATACTTAAACTGGATATCGCCCGATACCGATATTATTCCAATATCATCATCAGAGGCTAGCCTGTATAAATAAAGGTTGAATGAATGAATGAATTATTGATTTTATATGAGGATGGAATAATCTCCTCTCTACAGGCAAGTACAGTTTGTACAAATATATGCATGCATGTCCAGAAAAGCAACTTGAGATCATCTAAAAAAGTTAAGACTTAACTTTTTTTAGATTTTTCTACCTGGATTATTGAGCATGCATCAGGACAACTTGAGATAAGTGTTGTTAAAGTTGGCTAAGTTTCAAAGTTAGAATTAAATCCTGCTAACACAAAACATTTGTTTTATTCCTAGCTTTAAAGTTGGATTTTGAGGGCTGATCAGAAATCTCTGACTTTTCAATTAATAATTTTGTATTTTGGGGGCATTCCAGTTGATTTTTATGACATGACTCAAAATTCAAACATCTTTGTACAAATGTAAAATATTTACATATATAACATAAAATGTATATAATGCATAATACATATAATTAATACATATATATTAATAATTACTGCATATATAAAATAAAATATTTACCAAAAGCCTCAGTTTTCCAGTTACATTTTGAGAGATGTTTATTTTTTACTAGTGTTTCTCTCTGAGTTACCACTTTTCCTACACCTTCAGTGACAGATAAGTAATATTCTTAAATGTCAGGTGGTAGAGATGTCTTTTCAAACATGGTCTCACTTGTCATTCAAGTCTTCTTTAATAGCACATCAAACTCAGGGCTTAATTCCTCGAGGCGCCACAACTGTTAGATTTTATGGCTGAGCCAGTCACCCACCCAGACCTCCACTCAAACCATTTTTGTCCCAGAAGTGTGACTGAGAACGATTCAACTCTTCGTGAACATGGACCTCCTTAATGACCTGGCACAGAGAAGAGAATGTGCTGAGAAGTGGAAAAAATAAAGCCATGTAGAAAAACAAAAGAGAGGACGAGGGCTGGGAAATCCCTCCATTCTCTGTGGTAATCGAGGTGGAGGGGTTTGGTTAAGCTGGTGTGGTGATGGGTCTCTGTGGCCCAACTTAAATTCTCCTCACCAGTGAGCTGCCGGTCTCCAGCTTATTCATGTTTTATTATTACATTACACTCCCCCCTCATCCTAAGCACACACACACTCACACACACGCTCTATATCCTATTAAAAGGACAGTGCTTTTATCTCCAGAGAGACTTCAGTCACTAAGTTAAACCCATTACTTCCCTCCTCCTAAATCATCTTTTCTCCTCGCCCGTTCTTTACGTTGCTTCACTCTCCTTTTCATTTCTACTCAGCCACGTCAGGTGTTAAAATACTGTTTCATCAAAGCCACATTAACCCGTGAATGAGGACAAACATAAAGATTCATGGGGACTCTTTGAGGACTGACAGTGATTAGGGGGGTGTCATCCATTTCCTGGACTTTCTCCCTCTTTCTCCCTCTATAGCCTGCCCAGACAGCAAATTCAATATGTTGAAAACAGAATGAAGCACTGCTCCCTTTGTCAACAAATTTCATTAAGTGACATTAGCAGCGCTATTAAAGAGGTGGCGGGGAGGAAATGATGGATTTCGAATTAAAAAGCTGGAGATGAGAGTGTTTGAGGGATAGTTTGCGTGCACAAAGACGTTTATGCGCAGTCATGGTCTCTCCTGAAAATCTTGTCGTCATCATCTTGCAAACAGAATTTACATAACTCATTTCATTTTCCATTATTCGTCTTGGAAGTGTCTTGTAATTGGATTTTTTTTTTAACAAGTCCAAACACTTTCTTACCCCCCATTTACCTGAAATAAGATTTGTACTGGTAAATTACATTCAGAAGTAGTCGATCTTTTGTATTTTTTGCAACAGCTTTCTACTGCAATAAATCACAAAATGTCACTGGGCATCCTGGTGTCTACTGCTGTGTCTACATGGCTACCTAATGGACACATCTGTTCATTTGAAGACAAATGACCACTCCTGTCCAAGCAACTCTTTCCCTTAATCAGCTCAAAAAGCTCAATATTTAGATTGTTATTTTGGAACAAAACCAGGTCTTAATTTGAGTCGGCTCCTGCCGGAAAAGAATCCGGGAACTCTCTTTTCTGGAAAGGTGCATTCCGGTAACTGTTTGCTTGGATCGGTAACTCTCAGGCTTATTGAGCATGCATCATGATATCTCGGGCTTAATAATAATAAAGTTATGAACAAATATGACTGCCTAGAATGAATAAAACTTGTACTGGATATGTAAACTGAAAAATTACATAAACACTAATTTTAAACATGACAAGCTTCCTAATATCGCATCAGAGCTGTTGCATCGCATTTCCACTTCTGCTCTTAAAAAAATCTCTGCCCCTAAAAGTTCAAAGTCATGGGCAATTTGATTAAAAAAACGCAAATTTATAATTAAACTTTTGCGCTATGCATAAGTTCCTGCACTTTTGTGAACAATCTGATATGTGGCTCACTGCAGGAGTTATCTGAACTAGAAAAAAGAGATGATGATCTCGGTTCAAGGCTATTTGTCGTGCCGTCAGAGTATTTGAAGCGATGGAGCGACCTGGACGCTTTTCTGAACTGAGCAGGAGGATTGAGAGCAACTTTTTTCTGAGTCATTGACAAAAAGCTAAATTTTAGTTAGCTTTTTCTAAGTGTGGCCAACAACAGAGCTGCACTTGTTATCCCAGGGTGGGTGCCTGCCCAACATAAACCCCATGATCATTTCACTGAGGAGCTGCAGGTGTTTTATACACAGTATGGCCTGAGGATGCAGGTGTACTCCGTGGACAGACTGAGGTTGAGTTGCTCTGTCTGCGCTTCAACATAGGCTGCCCCCACCTTAGATTCACCTAAATTTCGAATAAATATGGAACAAATGATGACAGCATTAAATGGGCCAGTAAAATCTATGATTTAAAAAAAAAATTGCATTAGTCAGGCCCACCTGTCAACAAATCCAGCATGTCAGCAACTGACCAATCAGCAACCGCAATTTGTCCTAAAGTGAACGCCCCTTCCCTGCAGCTCTGCAGCGGTGTTGCGTTACGAACACTTTGCAGCCAGAGATTTTAATTATAATATAGTTTACATATTTTGTTTCGTGATAATCTACTTTAATAAACCTTTGTAAAATACACCAGAATGCTAGAAATGGCATCTACTTTATTCAAAATTCTCTGGGGAGGACCCACAGAGTTCCAGCATCGTTTGGCTTACAACTTAAAGAGGTCCTCAACTCTGTGAAATGGTCACCCCGCCCCCAGACCAGATTCAGAAACCTCATGAAAATAGGAGTGTCGAGAGACAATGAGGGGAGGAGGTGGGTGGTTGAGCTGCATTCACGCCCCCTCTAGCAACAAACTAAAGCTCTAGCAAACAACTTACAGCAAGCAAAAACAAAGAATAAATATGTATATGTATTTATCTATTTCCACCCGATCTATCCAAAACAAAAGGCCTAAAAAAATAATAATACCACAAGGTATTCCGTGACTGGGGTTCAAACCTGGGTCTCTCGGATCCCAAACCTGCATTTCCACCACTGACCCAACTTGGCATACATGCTTTGCTCGTCCATCGCACCATAAGAAAACAAATACAACCAAATAGTTTCAATGAAGTGGAAAGTATTCATACAATACATAGGTTAAAATATACAAATAACTAGTGCCATTCCGAAAACTATAATATGCTTTGCTGCAGAGCTGTTCCGGAGTGCAATGTACCACTTCCATATAAGGTATGAACTGCAGCGCGGACCTTCTCATCTCTGCAGGGGATTGGCTCTGCTTGAACCACTTTTGTGACGTCAGAGTGTACAAGACACGTCAGAGTGAACAGTCCTTGACCAATAAGAAAATTAAGCTGCAATACCTATGTTCAACCCATAGGGTTACCGTAAACACGTTTTTAGACCAAATATTGCCGATTTAAACTAATACGCACAAATATGTGAAGATTAACACAGACATAGTTCTATACAACATTTTAGACACATTCTAGGGAGTTTATCAGCTAAAAAAAGTTAATTTGGAGTTTAGTTCCTCTAAACCCTGAACAAAACTTACAAACAGTCCTGTTCTGTAAGAGAGCTGTCCATAACTTATAATTCCTCACAGTGTTGTAGCTTTATTTCACTTCTCAACATTTAAAAAGATGTTTTTGGTTGTTGTTGTTGTTGTTGTTTTTTAGTTTCCTTAAGCTGAGTGTTGGAGTGTCAGTGCACGGAATGATGAATGGGCACAATTTGATGAGCTTCACATTCATCTGCTAAAAGTACAACGCTTCTACTAGTTCAGCAAATAACCCATTTTATGAGCTGGGTGCACAGCTGTGGCTCTTTGACATGTCAAATAGCTCGGAAGCCAAATGTGGTGCAATATTCAACTTACAAAGTACAACTTGAAGCCAGCCCCAATCTCTAATGGGAGTACTCTGGTAATGGGTTTTTACCGTGAAGAGAAAAATGCATGTTTCCGCTGACTTGACTTGACGTTGCATTTATAGATTGTGTGTTATGAAGGAGAAATGTTTTTTGTCATTGACTTGCAAGATAATCACTCTTACGGATGTCAAACACAAGTTAGTATTTAAAGTAATTTGCAGTTTTGAGGTATCTTGTGTCATAAAGTGTTACATTACACTAATAACAAGTTACTTAAAAACTAGACAAAAGTGACCCCCCCCCCTCAAAAAAAATAAAATAATAATTTGCCTTGTTATCCAGTTAACAGATTTTGTGCCCATATCCATGCATGAGAAACATCACAGGTATCATGAATCATGAGGTAACAACAAAAACAACATGCAGACTATATATAATTATAAACATTTTCTTGTTTTGAGTGGTAGAAGAGAAGAAGCATGTCTGAAATTGTCTATTTTGTTGTTGTTTTTGTTGTTGTTGTTGTTGTTTTTACTGGGGATCAGCTCGTTCTGATAAACAAGATCTGAGTGAGGGCTGTCAGGTGGGGGAGGCAGAGTGAGAGGATTCTAATTGATTGAAACTTTGAAATGACTTGTTTTTGAAGGTCTTGTTGCTGTAGATGTATTACTATGTATGCTATATTTTCTAATTAATGTATTTATAATATGGATAACTATAAAATAAGATCCATCCATTATCTTTACCAATTTCTTCCTTTTCGGGTCACGGGGGGTCACTGGTGCCCATAGAGGCAGGGGACACTCTGGACAGGTCTCCAGTCCATCACAGGGACACATAGAGACAAACAAGAAAAACAGCCATTTACTCTCTCACTCACACCTATGGACAGAGTTACCAATCATCATGGAGGCTGCACAGCTGCAGAAAGAAAAGCTTTGCAGAGAGTAGTGAAGGCTGCACAGAAGTCTGTTGGAGACAACCTCCCCACCACCACAGACACCTACACCTCCAGATGCAGGAAAAGGGCCACCTGCATCATGAAGGACCCCACTCACCCATCACACTCACTTTTTGCCCCGCTCCCCTCAGGAAGGAGGTTGAGGAGCATTAAGTGTAGAACCATTAGGCTGAGGAACAGCTTCTACCCTTATGCTGTTAGACTCATGAATCTCTAGTCTGGATTATCACTGTGAAAATTACTGTGAAAAAAATCACTGCAATATTGTTGATATGTGTTGTTGACTATCGATGATGCTGATCTCATGCTGCTGATTTATTTCATGTTGCTGTGTTCATTAGTCCTGACCTGCTCACACAGACTCATGTTCGTGCTGCTGTTATTTGGCACATTGTTTTGTACTATTAATGCTTAGCGTAGTCTTAGTTTAGTGCATTCATAGTTTAGCATATTTCTTAGTTTACGTCTTGAATCTTATTACTGTTTTCTTTGCAATTTATATTTTTGTTGGATACAACTGGGACCCAGTGTGCATACCGGTAGTTTCATTCCACCTCATGTACTACATGTGATGTGAATGACGATAAAGAACCTTGAATCCTTGAATCAGCATCCTCATCATCAACAACTTTATTTATAAAGCACTTTAACACCAGCCACAGCTGAAACAAAGAGCTGAACATCAGTAATAATAAGATTAATAAAACATAAAAATAAAGTGACAAAGCTAAGCACACAATAATGAATTAAAAACTCAATTCAAACTGATAAAATCAATACCAATACAAATTAAGTAAAATCAAGTCTCAGTTGGGTTGAATGAGTAAAGTTTTCAGACAGGTTTTAAGCATGGACAGTGAACGGGCCTAGCAGTGCACATTTTTGGTCTGTGGGAGGAAACTGGAGTACCCAGAGAAGACCTATGCATGCACGGAGAGAACATACAAGCTCCACCCAGAAAGGTCCCTGGCTGGGACTTGAACCAGAAACCTTCTCGCTGAGAGGCTGCAGCTCTACCAACTGAGCCACCATGCCACCTATAAAAAAAATATGATTTAAAAAAATGCTCAAAATATTTTAGTTGTCCTCATTCAGAAACAATAATCATCTTAAATCTGTCCGCTCCACAGTACTGAAACAGCACTCATTAAAATCACCAATGACCTTCTCCTTGCTGCCGACTCTGGTTTATTATCCATACTCCTCCTGCTTGATCTGACTGCAGCCTTTGACACAATTTCACACAAAATTCTTCTGGACAGACTTTCCTCTCTTGGCATTATAAATACACCTCTCAACTGGTTCCATTCATACCTTTCTGGCCGCACTCAGTTTGTTCAATTAAAATCTTCCACGTCTCATCCTGTTTCCGTTACCTCAGGTGTTCCACAGGGCTCAGTCCTGGGACCCTTGTTGTTTATCATTTACCTTCTCCCTCTTGGTTTCATTTTTCGCAAACATCATATTCAGTTTCACTGCTACGCAGATGACACCCAACTCTATCTTTCAACCAAACCTAATTCTGCACTTCCACCTTCGTCCCTCACTGATTGTCTGCTTGAAATAAAACACTGGTTCACTTTAAATTTTCTTAAACTAAATTGCAATAAAACAGAACTTCTTTTAATTGGAACTAAATCAATACTAAACAAACTTCATAGCTTCTCCATTCCAGTTGATAACTCTTCCATCTTTCCCTCCCATCAGGTTAAGAGTCTGGGTGTCATCCTTGATAGCACCCTCTCCTTCTCCTCCCATGTCAATAATATCACTCGGTCAGCCTACTTTCATCTTCGAAATATTAATCGTCTCCGTCCTTCCCTCACTCCTCACTCCACTGCTGTTCTGGTTCACAGTCTAGTCACCTCTCGTTTAGATTATTGTAATTCTCTTCTTTTTGGCCTACCTCAGAAAACCCTTCGTAAATTACAACTGGTCCAAAATTCAGCTGCCCGTATCATTACACGGACCCCCTCAATCCATCACATCACACCTGTTTTACAACAGCTTCATTGGCTTCCCATCCCATATCGCATCAATTACAAAATACTCCTCCTTACATTCAAAGCTGTCCACAACCTTGCTCCTCCATACCTTTCAGACATTATTCACATTGCTACACCTGCTCGTACCCTCAGATCCTCTTCTTCCATCCAGCTCATTGTTCCCATTGCCCGTCTTGTTACTATGGGGAGCAGAGCATTCAGCTGCTCTGCTCCCCAGCTCTGGAACTCACTCCCACCTGATATTCGCAACACAGACTCATTGCCACATTTCAAAGTCAAACTCAAAACTCACCTGTTTAAAGTAGCCTATGCACTATGATAACAACTGCATTGTCTTATTTTTTATTTTTTATTTTAATTCATTTTACTTGTTTTTCCTGTGTTTATAATATTGTGTCTGGTTTATTTTTATTTTTATTTTTTATGATTGACAATGTAAGGTGACCTTTAGTGCCAAGAAAGGCGCCTACAAATAAAATGTATTATTATTATTATTAAATAACGTTGGCTCATTAAATAAAATAACCTTTTTAGTGAGAAACTCTCAGGTTTAATCCCCAATTTGTGCAATCTATACAGTATTTCACGATCTCTTTGTGCAAGACACTTAACTCCTCCTTGTTCCCAGGTACTGTAGTTCTTTTGTTTGCTTTAGATCAAAGCCTTTCTTCAAAACTGTCATTTTTTAAATGTCTGACTTTGCTCTTCTTCTTTTTTTTCTTTGATGAGAAAACAGTAATACTGTACTGAGAAGACATTGGTTCAATATTTGATCTGCCACAGCTCCTAATCACGGTGTAAATGACATCAAGCCTGCTCTTTTTGTTTCAGTGTAAGATGGAGTTCCAGAGCTGTTTGTCTGGGAAGACGATCTCAGTGAAATGTGATGGACTGTGTCCCTGTTTGCCTGGTCACGAGTTCATCAAGCCATCGCACAATCCTGAAAAGGCTGGTAAGTACGGAGCCACCCTGTTGCTGGCAGGTGGACATTCATGTACAGTAATTGCCTGTGCCAGTGTGTTCATCTCTAACTGTTGGCAAAATATCTCAGGAATCGCTAAACAGGTGATACTGAAATTGTCAGAGAATAATTAGTGGGTGTACATCTATAACTGATTAATTTTCTAGGTCAGTTTAGTTTAAGATGGCTGCCACAGCCAGTCATCATTAGGAGACATTACACCAACTATAAATCTGTATTTTTATAGATATTGAACTAAAACTTGCTGTAGTAGTAGTTGAGCATCATCCGCATATACTCCGAGTACCATTAGTCAAGTCAAGTCAAGTCAATTTTATTTATATAGCAGTTAAAACAGATAAACTGTTATCAAGGTGCTTCACACACAACATTAGATATTTGTTTAAAAATTTAGCATATAAAGCAACCTGCATTGCTTTATTGTCTTTGTAGAAATCTAGTAGAGTGCTGTATGAATGGGTACACAGATTGTGTTGTAAAGTGCTTTGAGTATCTTGATAAGATAGAAAGGCACTATATAAATAAGTACAATTTATTTTAAATGCTTCCATTAGTTTGAAACACAAATAGCATACATTGGGTTCAACTTGTTTGTCATAAACATTGCTTTACAAAGTGTTTTCTTTTCTCCTGTATGAGCATTTTTAATATGGAGGTTCTTTGTGGGAAATGAAGTTGCAAACAGAGGAAAATTATGTCTTTAAACCAGTTTCAAACTTAAAAACACTCACTCACCACAAACAAAAAAAAACATTTTACCAGTAAAGCCTCCACTCTTTGGTAATTCTCAGCATTTCCATTTTTTTCTCCTGTCACCTCTCCCCCTTACTTGTGTTATTTTCTTCCCATCCACCCCCCACCTCTGTGACAGCTGCAGAAATTGGTGATGGATTGAGTGTGTGTCTTATTGTTTGTCATGAAAATAGGATTTCTGCAGATGGATGGAGGGATTGTGGTGGAGAAATGCAATCTAGAGGAAAGCTGCACAGAAAAGGATGAATTGTTGTTGTTTTAGGGTCTCTGTACCTCAACCACAGGGAGTGGTTGTGTTTTTGTTGTGAATCTATTTGTCTACCTTTCTATTCCATCTAAATGAGTGAATTCTGATTCTATTTTTCTCGTAGAGTGGCGATTCCTTCAAAAACATGGGTCTTGTTAAATCTGCTTCAGCGCACATTTTTGCGCACTGAAGCAACTTTCACGCTGAAGAACATTATTTTTTTTTCCTTTGACTTTTATCTGACATTTTTATGCTTTTTGTAAGCTTTTTAATATTTTTAGTAATTTTCTACTTTTAGGCTTTATCTTTTTCTTTGTTTTGTTTGGTTTTAGCTAGTTTTATTGCTAATTTTAGCAGTTGGCAAAATTTTTTTTTTTTGAGCTATTGTTTTGTTAGGCTTAGCCGTCATATAGTTTTAGCTGCTATTTACAATTTTGTTTCTTTTAAAAAGCATTTTCCTCTTTTGGCTTTTAGATAGCCTGGTTAAAACCAGACCCTTGTCCTTCACTTCGCTTCGTACTAGGGTCTGGGACTTCTCCCATAGACAACGATTTCTCCGTAGATTTTTGACCGGACCAATCAGAGAACAGAAGGGGCGGAGTTTTTGGCCCCTAACCCACGCCCCCACCTGTCCCAGCGCGCAGCCAGCGAGCATTCACATGTTCTCATTCAAAGCGATGCAAAGCGATGCAGGACTGTTTTATATGTGACACAAATGTATTAATTTCCCCTTCTTAATCCCTTATCTGGAGTTTTCTTTTGTTTTTTTTGCCAAAAGTCAAGTGATCGCTCCCTCCTCCCCCTCCTCTCCCTCCGCTATGAGGAAATGCCTCAGTTTGTCACGAGAGAATTAAAGTCAGGTTTTACGTTGCTGCCCGAGTCCCATCAGATTTTCTGGTCTTCTGGTGTGCTGGACCAGCGATCCATGGTTTTATTTTATTTTTTTATTAACATATAAACACAGAATATGCAGCGGCAGCGACAGCGGAGGGAGAGGAGGAGGGGGAGGAGGGAGCGATCACTTGACTTTTGGCAAAAAAAAAAAAAAACTCCAGATAAGGGATTAAGAAGGGGAAATTAATACATTTGTGTCACATATAAAACAGTCCTGCATCGCTTTGCATCGCTTTGAATGAGAACATGCGGCTGCTCGCTGGCTGCGCGCTGGGACAGGTGGGGGCGTGGGTTAGGGCCAAAAACTCGCCCCTTCTGTTCTCTGATTGGTCCGGTCAAAAATCTACCAGAGACATAGTTGTCTATGGGAGAAGTCCCAGACCCTAGTGCGAAGCGAAGTGAAGGACAAGGGTCTGGTTTTAACCAGGCTAGCTTTTAGATAGTATTTTGCTACTTTCAGATTCTAGATCATATTTTTTACTTTTTGCTTTCAGTTATAATTTTTCTTCCATTAGCATTTAGCTAGTATTGTGCTTATTTTAGCGTTTGCTCTGTTTTGATTTTAGCTACAGTATAGGGTTCTGCTCTTTTTTGACTTACCAGCTGAGTTTTAGCTTCTTTAGTGGTCAGCACTCAGCAAATAGCATTTTTTCAAAAGAAAATGCAGTTTCTCTCGTTTACCCTCACTTTTCTTTTTTTAAGTGCTAAAGTTCATCAGATGCTTTTAAAATAAACAGAAAGTGTCTCCTGAGCAGCTCCCTCTCTCTGTATTACACTTTTAACATTAGTTTATGCCTGAATGATGAAAGGACATCAGTTTCTAAATATTTGACAGTTTTACTCCTTGTTTTGGATTCTTTTTTGCCGTCTACATTTAATTTACGGTAGCTCGTTCGCTCCGTCTCATTCCTTTCTTGAGTGTTTCTGAACTTCTCAGTACTGCCAGTCCCAAGACTTTCTACCAGACAGCAGGTCCAAAGGTTTGTACACTCAGAGATGACAACGATGAATCAAAGTGTGTATTCATCAAGGCTGCTGGCTGATAAAACTCTCATTAGAACAGTAACGCAAACTGACAAACAGATGGGAATAGCAGTAATGATAAAAAAAACTCTGTTTGTGTCATACCATGTTTCTATGGAAACGGTCAAAAAACTGAATCCATTTCATACAAGCAATCAACCCTGTGGGTTCAGTAATCACCAGATACAAACTGGATTTGAACACTCTGAGATGTAAACATCCCAGTTCACCCAGCATCTGAACCTGTAATTTAAAAAAGTTACATCAGACAGAAAAGTGTGTCTCCAAAAGTGCAACGCCTTAAAAAAATAAAGAAAAAACATCTGTTGTTGCAGTTGAATAAAGAGTTTGGACACAAGTTCACAAGCTCTTTCACAGCCATAAACAGATGTGAAAGGTGACCAACAGAGATTATTTGTGCAAACATATATATATATATATATTTTAATTATGTAAGCAAAAGGTGCATGGAGAGGCAACATTTATAAAACCAGAGCTCTTTTACTAATCATCTGGACATGTCTGTCTGTTAGCAAAATATATCTCATGAACCGTTGGATGTAATTTAATAAAACGCTCAAAAAGTGTTAATTGGGTTTATATCTAATGTATCTTCTCTTACTTTGAGCACAGAAGAACTCCATGGGGATGTTAAACATCTAATGTAACATAACAGGGGTATAATAATTTTTTTTATTTGTCTTTTGTTGTTAATTTTGTAATAAAAAATTCCACGAAAATCCATTTAAAAAACACACTGTATGCATGAAAACAAGACAATTTGAAACGACAGGAATGCATGTGTGAAATCTCAGCTGTGCTGATGTGGATGCTGTTTCTTGATATAATAAGCTGGACATGCAGAGCAAAGCTAATTAAAGTCCCATCCATCTCCTCACAGCAGTGTTTAAATGACTTTGCTGAGGCCAGAAATCTCACTGGGTTTTAACCATTTGATCTAAATGATTAGAACTATTGTTGTCATTTTATAAAGTTAATCTGTTCAGCTGGTGAGAAAATGAATTCAGACTGTCTTAGCGATTGGATTTAATAAAACAGTGTGGTATTACGGTAGACAGGCAGATGAAAACAGAAATTATATATTCACTGTTATTGCAGTTTAATCAACACTGAATCTTACAAACCCCAGCTGCTGTGGAGTCCGTCAGAGCTTACTTTGCTGCATCTTAGTTACTGATGTCTAATTGGCAAAATCTGTTTAGAGTTCAATAATTAAACCAACATATTGGGTCTCTCACTATTTGTTATAACAGTTCCTACAGTGTTTAAATTTCAAAGTCAAAGTCAACATTATTGTCAAAACTGCAATATGTACAGGACATACAAAGGATTGAAATTGCATTTCTCTCTGTCCCTCGGTGCAACAGTAAACATTTAAACACTAAAACACTAAAACATTTAATAAACATAAGCATAAAATGAAATAATAAAAGTGTAATACTGTCCTGAGTTTTTGCATAGTAGTTTTTGCATAGTAGTAGTATGAAAGTATGAAAAGTTACACCAACACTAAAACACTAAACATTTAATAAACATAAGCATAAAATGAAATAACAAAAGTGTAATACTGTCCTGAGTTTTTTGCATAGTAGTATAAAAGTGTAAAAAGTATATCTATAAAATAAAATGAAAGTTCTGGCATTGACATTTGTAATAGAGTGACAAAGCAGCATATGAAGTTTATGTACACAGTATATGTATGAGGTAGTTGATATTGGTATAGAGGTAAAGTGGCATATGCAATAAGGCTAGTAAAAAATATATATATCAGCAGTAGTGTAGATATAAAAAGTAGTGTAAATGTAAACAGTAGTAATAAATGTAAACAGTAGTATTGAATGAAAACAGTAGTAATAAATGTAAACAGTGAATGTAAACAGTAGTATGACTATAGGCAGTAATGTAATACAAACATTAGTGCAAATATAAGAAGTAGTGCAAACTGAATGAGCACATGACCGTGAGTTGAGTGAATAACCCGTTTTGATGACACAGAGTCCAGTGTTAAAATCTTTGTGTTGTGTGGTGGTGTGTGAAAGTTTTTTGTGATTAAGGCAGTACAAGTGGGAGGGAGGGCAGAGCAGGCAGAGAGTTAAGCATCCTGACTGCCTGATGAACAGAGCTGTCATTTAGTCTGCTGGTTCGAGCCTAGAGACTCTGGCGATTCCAAATTTGAAACCAAAATGCTATATTTGTTTCATAAAACATTACAATGTGTAACATGTCTGTCTGTCTGTCTGTCTAATAATATATATTCCATCAATATATATATATATATATATAAAGAGAGAGAGAGAGAGAGAGAGAGAGAGAGAGAGAGAGAGAGAGAGAGAGAGAAAACCTCAAGGTTACACTTTGAATGTAGTGGCACTTCTATGCCACCAGAGGGCAGCACTTGTGGGGAGTTGAGTTTATGAGTGCGAGTTGTGAAGAGAAGGGGAAAAAAACGTTTTGGTTGGTGTGAAAGCTGTGTGCCATGTGGTGAGGCAATAAAACCACCTGAAAATCACCAGACATCCTCCTTCTTCGTAGAAAGTGTAACATGCACTTATATAGCTCCTTTCTATCTAATCAAGATACTCAAAACACTTTACAGCACAATCTGTACCCTCATTTACCCATTCAAACAGCATCTATACTAGATCTATACAAAGACTAATTGGTGCTTTAATCATGTTCATACACTGATGGGACACACACTTCGGCATGTGACTGTTGGTGGAATCGAACCCCAAACTCTTGCAATGGACGCCACAGCCGTCCCACAAAGTGAAGGTAGCATCATGCTGTGCTAATATTTATTGATTTTTATTCACACAAAACAAGATGATTACTCGTATTTTGTAGTGGCACCTTTGTTTCCTAAGAATCTGTCTGTTTAGTTTATGTTTTCAGGTCTTTCATGTCATTTTGTTCTCATGAGGAAGTTCATAAATGCTGACATTATATATATGTGAGTTTCATTCATGCATATTTATGAAATAAATTCTAATGACAAAATAAATATGTGGCTTTATTTTTAAGAACTACAGTACTTGATATCTATGCAACCAGCATGGAGCCTAAAGAGCTGCTTATTATAATTGCTCCTATATGCATATAATTCCTCACTATTATAAAATGACTTTATATCCTGGTTTTAACTATACCAACAATACTGAACTGGCATATATTTTCCAGGTTAAAGCAGCTGTTTACTTTTTTAATATCACTTAACAGTTTCTACTGTGATCCTCCACCAGATGTCAGCAGATGTTCAGCTGATCTTAGGTCTGCCTCCCGTTCTGTGTGGTCTTTGTGTCCAGCAGCTCTTGTAAACACTATCATTGTGTCCCTCTTGTTGAGTGTGGGTGAAAAGACAGGAAAGTGAGGTGCAATGAGCCTTTAGGTGGGCTGTCTGTTCTAATTATCACACTTGGTCCTTCATCAGGGCCCACAGAGTCAACATATCAGCCTTGGTTTGGCATTTCTCCATGGAGACGGCAGCTTTGATCTGCTGTTGGAGGCCCTGATTGTGATCTGCTCCACAGACCAACAGGTTAGTAAAAACAAGACGGAAACTGCTGACAGTGACGCTCTGCTGTCCTACACACAGGCCAAAGCAGCATGGACCAGTGTGAAGCATTAAGAAGCCTCAGACCAGAGGTCTGAGCTAAGAACATGTTTCATCCGCTCAATATCTGTATTTGACTGAGTTACAGCCATTTATGTTTTTGCTAGGTCTATGCTGGTGAAGATTCTCAGTCATCTAAGACATGATAGAATCAAAAAACATTCAATACAGAAACAACTGGACTTTATTTGTAACAGAAGACGTTTCCCTCTTCATCAGAGGAGCTTTCTCAATTTAAAGAGCAGAGAGTGGGGTTCATGTTTTAAAGGCTGAGAAAAGATACACACGTACCTATGTAGATTGACAAATCACACCTCACACCATCACAGTAGTTTTGCTAGGTCAATTAGCTGTGGCAGCCATCTTGAATTGGATTGTAGATGTTCAGTTATTACACTCTGAAAGTTAAATTATTAGTGGTTCATGAAATATAGACAAACAAGTTTGATGCAAAGCGTTAGTTTTCAAGAGTCCCTTTCATAAGTCAAATCCGCGCAATTGCCGCACAGACCAGTCCGGCTTTAATCCTCCCCGGGTCATTCATAAGACCACAGATGAAGGCGGGCAGGTCCCGCTCACATAAACGTGTTCATATATGAACCCGCAGCGTGGATCCAGTTCCGTGACTTTAAAAACATCTCCCCTGATGTTCTGTCCGCTGATCTTCATGCCCTGACCGCTGTCAATCATTCATCTGCAAATGACTCTGTGGATTACTACAACCAATCTCTCCAGGTGCTCCTGGACCTACATGCTCCCTTGAAGACAAGACTGGTGTCTTTCTCCCGTTCAGCCCCCTGGTACACTGATGAGCTGCGCAAGATGAAGACAACTGGCCGTGCTATTGAGAGACGTGTAAAATCATCTGGTCTCTCTGTGCATAAGCAGGCATACAAAGAACATCAGAAAGCGTACGCCTATTCTCTTAAAGAAGCACGCTCCAAATATTATTCTAACCAGAGGCGGCCGCCACTAGAGGGCGCTAGGGGCGCCGCCCCTCCTTGGAACTGCAGCTCTTCTTCTTCACCATTTGAAGATTTTTTTTTTATTTTTATAAAAGTGAAATAATAAAATAAAAATATTTCGAAATGCATGCATATATGTTTTTAGTTGTGTAGGATAAATATTTTATGAGTAATGATTGTTTGTTTCAAAAAACGTTTTCTGATTGTGAGTGACGTACTTCCGGTTTCCCCGCTCGGCGCCGCCTGGGGGCTTTTCCCATGCTTTTCCATTGAATCTAATTATAACTAGCGGCCGCTAGCGGCCGTAGTTTATGTCCCATCTGTCCAAAACTGTTGGACTGTACAGGTCGCATTTTCCGTCGCCCTCGAGCCTGGACTCGTCTCTTATCGCCACGGATCGCCAGCACTTCCGGTTCGAGCCGAGGAAGGAGGGGGAGCGGGGGACCATCTCTGTTTACAGTCAGAGCTGATCACACGGCCAACTAGCGACGTTGAAACAGCTGTAATTATTAATGGTGCCTTTCTACACAGGTAAGCAAGTAATAATTAGTGAGTTTAATAAATCGCTGAGCACACATGAGCAAAGTTTGAGCTGTTCTCATCTGTGTTCGGGACGTGGTGGTGTGTGTGGGACGGTGGTTGTTGCAGTCAGTCACAGTAGCTAGTAGCTGTGCTCATGGTTGTGGTGTACTGCAACATTATAAAAGTTGCTACTTGCTAGTTATAAACCCGAATGTGTGAAGACGACTCCTGTCTGTCCATCTTCAGCTCATCATGAACTGTTTACTCCTCAGAGTGTCTGTCTGTGTTAGTTAACTTTTGTCTCGTTTCGTTTAGCAGCAGTTGCAAATTTTCTGATGAATAAATCTGAATGAATAAATAAACTTTAGTTTTAGTTTAGTTTAGTTAAACTTTAGTTTCATTATAAGTTGTGCTGTTGTTTCAAAGACACTCTAAACTTAAATAAATCAAGTAGCAGAAAGATTTAAGCATTAAATAGTTTGAATTTTTCATGTTATGAAACAGTGATTATATAATTATTTGAATTTAATTTTAATATTATAAAGATCACTGTGGATGGAATGCAATTGAAATAACCTGGATATTATTATTTATGTTGTATTAAGAAAGTTAAAATGTGATTACATATGTGTACACAAAGCACTTCAAGCAATGTGGAAAATGCTAAAAAAAAATACATAATTAATGTGCCTTCTGTACTTTCTTTACAGAAAAAAATCCACACAACACCTTCATCTCTACACACCGGCATCCAATCTACCACCTGTGTAACAGACAGGTGGTGTACAGAAGAAGATCCAAGATGTCCAGCTTAACCTCATCATGCAGCAGGTGACTTCCCATATCCCAAAAGTGAGTATTTTCACTTGTGGTGTTTTACTATTTTTAACACTGTATTGATCTGGAGAATGAAAACAAAGTCTCTTGCAAGTTACTAGCTTATTAACATTGAAACATTTAAGGTACATTTATATGGTGAAATGTTATATATGCTAAGATGCATTAGGAGTCAACTCAGGACCTTTAATATTAGGAATATTTAAGAGAACTCTGGTACTAAAAAAATACAGTAGATTGATTCTATTTATTTGCTCTCTCCACTGCACACCTGTAGAAGGAGGTGAGGTCTGAACTTCTCAGACCAGCTCATCTCAGCCGTCTGAGGAAGTAGAGTCTCTGATGAACTTTCGTGATCAGGCTGGTGGTGTTGTTGCTCCAGCTGAGGTTATCGTTCATGTGTACCGTACACCTAAGTACTTGTAGCTGGAGACCACTTCCACTGCAGATCCTCCAATGTTCAGTGGGGTGTGTGGGGTTTGTTTGTTCCTTCTGAAGTCCACAATCATCTCCTTTGTCTTCTTCACGTTGATGTGAAGGTTATTGTCCTTGCAGGACCCAGAGCCTCTTTATCATAAAGTGGAAGAAAAGACCCTTAGACCAGTCTGGTGGGTGACCAACTTAAGGAGACTGATATCGGATTTTAGGTCACTTCAGTTTCTTTAACAACAAACATGAACATGGCTGGCTGTGAGGGGCAAACACATGACATATAGTAGCTAAAAGACAGATGCTTAAACTGCTAAGCTTCAGCAAAAAGAGGAAAATATTGATGAGTAGCAAAACACTAGCTAAAGTAGCATTTTTTTTTGCTGAAAGTATCAAAATGCTAGTTAAAAGTAGCAGAAAAGTAGCAGAACAGTAGCTAAAATCTCAACAAGATAAAAAAGAAAACAGATTTAAGAGAATAATGTTTAAGGGAAAGTTTCATATTTTGAAAGATATAAAACTAGCAACAAAAAAGTAAGCTGAAATTAGCACAAAATATGTAAAAAGAACAATAAAGTGGTCATAGTGTTATGATTTCAAAGGTTTACCCAGTTGGTAATGAGACCCAGAACGACACAAGACGAAGAGGTGCAAAAGTAACAGTGTTTATTATTTACAGTGCAAGTCTATATACTGTACACATGTACAGGGATCTTCTGGATTTCCTAGAAGATGAAACAAACTGTCAGAAAGGCTTGACCAGAAGGCTCTTTCAAGATGATTGATCTAGTTTTGTTTGTTATTTTACAGAGAAATCCTTAGTTCCTTGAGATGAATCCCAGAGGGCGAAATGAGGCAGGCAAGTGGTTGGAGGGCAAGACACGATGAGCAGAGAACTGGTCCCAGGACCAAGATGGAAACGAGGACTGGAAACACAACAAAAAACAAGGTAAGTGTCTCTCAAAGTACTGTACTCACAAACTGGCTAGAAGCATAAATACCATGAGTAGGCATCAATGCTCCAGCGAAGAGTACTTGACTGCAGCCTTAAGTATAGGTGGAGCTCATCAGGTGGATCACAGTAAAATAGATCATTTTTCTTCCCCATAAATCAGTTATTTAAAATCTAATCTGGAATCATTCCTCCTTGTTAGACTTCAGTTGACCTGTTTAAGTTGGGCCCAAATTTGTTATTATCTTTTGATTTATTTTTCATTGAAATTTAATTATTTGTTAGTTTATTTTTGGAACTGTTAAATTGAATTATTTGGTGGATTTTTGAACACCTTTGTCCTTATTTAAGTCTGGACCCTCACAATTCTATTTATGTTATGAACTTGTATTACTAAAATAATAACAGAATATGATAGAAGTTGTCTAACAATTGAAAAGTGGAAGCAGAACACTCCCATTCTCTTTTCACACTGATGCCTCAAACAAGGTGAAGATGAACCATGTTTTATTAATGATAGTTTTATACAAATGGATACACCTGATATATACAAATAAAAAACATGAACAAACTTACTTTACAGTATACAAACATAATTATGCATACTTCTACACATGCTTAAAAATTTTTTATGGCGCCCCCCCCATAAAAAAATATCACCAGCCGCCACTGATTCTAACATCATCAACACCTGCCCTGGAAACTCTAAACAGCTCTTCTCCCCAATAACTCATCTGCTTAATCCCATTAAACTAACTCCTGAGGACTCTGCTCAAAAATGCAACCTGTTCCTTTCATCATTTAAAAACAAAGTTGACACTATCAGTTCTCAGCTCCACAACCTCCCTGATCTTCGTTTACCATCTACCCGTCTGCATCCTGGAACCCTTTGATGAAGTTGTTCAGAGTGAGGTGGAGTCCATCATCAAGAAAATGAAGCCTTCATCCTGCACCCTGTATCCTTTCCCCTCGTCTCTCATAAAATCCAATCACTCTGCAATAAGCCCATTATTCACACAAATAATAAACAAGTCTCTACAATCTGGTCATGTTCCACTGCCTCTAAAAACTGCCATCATTAGGCCTCTTCTGAAAAAATCTAATTTGGATCCCAACATTTTTTCTAATTACCGCCCAATTTCCACCCTCCCATTTCTGTCTAAAGTGCTGGAAAAAGCAGTTGCTGCTCAGCTGCAGGACCACCTACAGCAACACTCTCTGTATGAGAAGTTCCAGTCTGGATTCAGAGCAGCTCACAGTACTGAGACTGCATTGCTGAGAGTTACCAATGATGTCCTCATGGCTGCTGACACTGGTTCTCCCTCCATCCTTGTCCTCCTTGACCTCACTGCAGCCTTCGACACTGTGGACCATAGTATCCTCCTCCACCGTCTTCATGTGGAGGTCGGTCTCTGTGACACTGTCCTGGACTGGTTCAAATCTTTCCTCTCCAATAGGCTGGAATGTGTTAGTCTTGGCAATGCCACTTCCCAGACAGTCTGTGTCTCCTGTGGTGTCCCTCAAGGGTCAGTTCTGGGGCCCCTGCTGTTTTCCCTTTACATGCTGCCTTTAGGTCAAATTATTAATCAGTTCAACATTTCTTTTCACTGTTATGCCGACGATACACAGCTTTACATCAGGACTGGAGCCTCCTCATCTTCCCCATTGTCATCTCCATCTTCACTCACTGCCCTCTCTACCTGCCTGGAGGAAATAAGGGCATGGATGAATCAGAACTTTCTTCAATTAAACTGCTCCAAGACTGAGGCCATACTGATTGGCACCCCTCACCAGATACAAACATCAACTTTAACAACAATCTCCTTCTCTGGTCAAGACATCCCCCTCTCCACCTCTGTTACAAATCTTGGAATAAAAATGGACTCTCATCTTACATTTGAAAATCACATTAAGGCCCTGTTTACACGGCGCGTATTTTGAGTGGAACTGCTCCTTTCTCTCTGCGTCTTTGCTTATCGTTGACACGAGTTCACTGGCCCCCCTCTTTGCATCCGATGCTTTTCTGATCCACCGCTCAGGGTGGATCTTTTTCGCTGACCCCCCGTTGATAATGTAAACATCTCCTGCTGATCTTTTGTGTCAACCACATGCGCGCAGCTCGCACGCGCGGACAGTCAGGGCAGGCGGATATTTCACGTGTCACGCTGCAAAATATAACAGTTTAACAATAATAAACAGTATTTCTGTTACCGTGGGAGATGTATAAATTTATCTGAACTACAGTATCTATCTGGACTCGTTACGTTTTTTAAACAATGCGTAACATGCTGTGAAAATGAAGACACCAGGTTTATTTTTTATTTATTCAGCACCACAAACTGTACGTAACACAAACACTGAGAATTAAACTGAACACACTATTAAAACACGTTAACCGAACTGTTAATACATTAATGAACTGGACTCTTGCTGTGTTTTCATCTGGACCCATCAGAACCGGTCTGCCTGTTGGAACGACAGCTTCTCCACCTGGCAGAAATAAATAAATAAATAAATAAAATCTCCATTGTTGTGTGATCAAAGTAAACACAAGCAAACATTATATTAAGAATGTTGATTTACCTGCTGTAAGTCATGTTTATCACGGAGGAAAGTCCGACATCGACTCGGTTCTGGTCCACAGTCCACTCAGCGTCTGGTGTGCAGCTTGTTAGATGAAGCGGGTCCCACTTGGTGTCAAATCTGTCGACTATTATCCAAAATCCAGCTTTAACTTGTTGTTAAGTTGTTGTTAGCTCAACGTTTAGCCCAGAAGAACGCAACAGTCTGCCAGCAGAGTGAGGCAGCACGCATGCGCAGTGGGTGAAAGGGGGGGCATGAGGGAGGGGGGAGATTCGAGCAGATCCGTGTCAACGCAAAACTTTTCATCTAATTAACATACCCAAAACCTCAGTTTCCCCCCACAGTGTCCGTGTAAACAGGGCTTAAGCATCTGTTTAAAACCTGCTTCTTCCATCTTCGAAACATCTCCAGACTTCGCCCATCTCTAACTTTTTCTGATGCTGAGAAACTCGTCCATGCCTTTGTCTCCTCCAGGCTCGACTACTGCAACTCCCTGTTTATTGGTATCCCTGGCAAAAACCTTCAGAAACTTCAATATATTCAAAACAGTGCAGCAAGGATTTTATTGAGAGCTCGTAAATTTGAACATATTACACCCATTCTCCATAACCTCCATTGGCTTCCTGTCACCTACAGAATTCAGTACAAAACTGCTCTCATTACACACCAATGCTTACACGGAACTTCACCTGACTATCTAAAGGACATTCTTGCACCATATTCATCCACCCGGTCTCTACGATCACAGAACAGTAATCTACTTCACATTCCACGAACCAAATTAAGGACCATGGGAGACCGGGCATTCTGTGTGGCTGCCCCCCGCCTATGGAACTCCCTCCCTGACTGCCTGAGAGCTCCACAGTCACTGGTTGACTTTAAAAGCGGTTTAAAGACTTTTCTTTTTAAGCAAGCCTATTCTGCCTCCACATGATTTTATCTTTGATCTTGGTTGATATTATTATTGATTTTACTTGATTTTATCACTTGTTTTACTTATTTATTTATTTTTTAAGCAGGCCTATTCTGCCTCCACATGATTCTGTCTTTAATCTTAGGCGTGGAGCTGAGCTGAACTGTACCACGACGTATTTATTGTGGGACAGACGTCAGACGTTTACAAGTAGTCGTTTCGTGTCATTTTTAATATTTCCTCAGTAATAAATCTACAGCTGATGTCTCCCTTCAGCGCGCGCAGACACAGCACCTCCTCCACTGCTCAGAGAGAGAGAGAGAGAGAGGGAAAAAGAGCGAAACTAACTTTTACAAGTTGCTGTTTCGTGTAATTTTTAATATTCCCTTGTTAATAAATCTGCCTGTTGATTAATCCTGCGGTCGCACACTGATGTCTATCATATTCTGAGTGTGGATCCGCGTGTTGCATTCACAAGTGGGTCTGCCCGGCTCGGGTCCGGATATGACACTACCTCTGGTTACGGATCAGGGGCGCATCAGAGGCGAGTAAAATTTACTTGCCAATCCATGTTCGTGTTTTTTCTGAATGCTCGTTGGAGGACTGAACACGCATCAGGCCCGGACTGAGCCGTCTTATGAAAGGGGCTAAGGATTCAAGGTTCTTTGTTATTCGCATCAATTGTGGTACATGAGCTAGAATAAAATTGTTTACACAGGGTCCCAGTTACATCCAACAAAAGCAAAAATACAAAGTTTAAAAAGAAACAGTAAATAAGGATCTAAGATTAAAAAAAGGCGTTCAATAAAGAAACAACTGGACTTTATTTGTAACAGAAGACGTTTCGCTTCTCATCCGAGGAACTTTCTTAATTCACAGAGCAGAGTGGAGATCAGGGTTCTAAGATATACACCAAACAAACACTCAATTGTATGCTAATTTGCTAAAAGATCTAAGATATACGCTGGTCACTAATAGTGCAAAACAATACACCAAACAACAGTAGCACAATTCTCATAGGTTCAGTTTGGTTATAATTTACACACTTAATGCGAATGGAGTTGGGCCCCAAAACTAACAAACTGGAATTTATTCAAAGCATGCAACAAAAATACAGAAACAAGGCAGCAAAGGTGAAAAAGAAATAAATCTACATGGTCCTGTTCAGTGGTGGATGTAAGTACAAGTACTTTGTGTTAAGACTCGAGGAACCCAGGGTAGTAAATGGTAAATTGTAAATGGAGCTTATTTATATAGCACTTTCCAGCCCCCTGTGAGGAGCCCCAAAGCGCTTTACAATACCAGCCATCCACCCATTCATTCACACATTCATACACCGGTAGTGGTAGTATGAGACCCAGAATGAGGCAGACAAGTGAGTACAAAAGTAACAGTGTTTATTATTTACAGTGGAAATAAGACAGTTCCCAGATAGCAAACGGACTCTGGACCGGATCCATTCTAGATATAGCACATGCTCCAGAACGGATCCTCAAAACAGACCCGGATCGGAGTCCACTTGCACACTAGAACGGATCCGGAATGGATCACAGATCCGGAATGGATCACAGATCCGGAATGGATCTGGATCACGGATCCGGATCAGATCTGGTCCGGACCCTATCCGGATCCACTCATTAAGTGCCACATCTGGCCTGGATCCGTTTTGGATCCATTCATAAACACATCATCCAGCCTGGGTCCATTTTGGATCCATTCGTAGAACATATCTTCCGGCCCGGATCCATTTTGGATCTGTCCATAGAACACATCATCCAGCATCATACATGCTGGTGAAGATTCTCAGTCATCCAGGATATGATTAATTCAAAAAACGTTCCATACAAAAACAACTGGACTTTATTTGTAACAGAAGACGTTTCGCTCTTCATCCGAGGAGAAGAGCAAAACATCTTGTTACAAATAAAGTCCAGTTGTTTTTGTATTGAACGTTGTGTGAAAAGTAGATAAAATTCAAAAATTCAAGTACAAGACAAGACATTTTTAAGTTAACAAAATTAGTTTGCTGTCATTGTTTTAAGTACAGAATACTCAAAAATGTTGACTTTGTATTAATCAAAATACATGAAGCAAAACTTAAAAAAATTGCGGCAGTTCATCGCCTTAAATACATCGAGGAGAACAAACTTGACATGACCAAGTTACAAACATGTTCTACATAACAGCTTTTTCTTGGCTTATTTAAAATAAAAATAAAATTGCAATTAATATTGGAAAGGAGGAAAAAACACTGAAACATTTAGAGAGAGCAGTATAAAAATAACTTTACATTTACTGTACATCAAATATACAGCTGACACAATTTAGTGACTGATTCGTTGCCAATTGTTAAGCACCTACTTTAATTGTTTTGAGACATTATTTCAGATGAAAGCATCATATGTTCAGATTCTAGTCTCAAACAGTTTCTGGTTTTATTTGTGAAAAAGTAAATACTGAGCAACTAATCAATTAATGCAGAAAATAAACCAATAATGATATCAAATAATAAAATCAAATAAAAAAATAGTTGCTGCACTAATCAAAGGCCAAATCATTGAGTACTTTCTGCTTTTTGACTAATAACAGAGTACAGCAAGAGAGCAACAACTTAAATCAAATGACAATGTTTTAACTGTTTAACAGCATTTGACACTGAAAACTAAAATGTGTTACATTAACCATAAAACCAGTTCTAAACGGGCACTTCTCTTTAACATTAAACAAGAACACTGGTCCATTTGTGTATTTGGTTGTACGGGCTGAACACCTGCAGAGCAGCTTTTCAGGACTAAAGCGCTTTGGGGCTCCTCACAGGGGGCTGGAAAGCGCTATATAAATAAGCTCCATTTACCATTTACCATTTACCAAACCAAAAAGCTTTGAACTTCAGGGGAGATGCTTTCAATACAACCCTTCATCTATGATCTAAAAAAGCTAAGTCTGGTCCTCTGGACAGCTCAGTCTTATAAATAGCACTCTCTCACGTGGCTCAACCAGTTTGCTGATGACAGGAAACACACGTGGTTCCTGTAGTCTGCCCTTTTCCTAGCTGTTTTCTCAAACTCTCTAACAAGTTTGAGGCAGACTTAGCTTTTTTAGATTTTTCTACCTGGATTATTGAGCATGCATCAGGGCCTTCATCTATGAGTTTTTACAAATGTATCATCAGGTCATTCTTAAGAGTTTGTAACCTGGGCAACTGTTTACCTTCTTCTAGACCAATAAAATCTTCTGAACACATTTAAAAGTGTTGGTAAGTGCTTTGAGATACCTGAGGTGAGCCCAAACAGCAGGAAGGCATCTGCACATGCTGACAATAATGTCACTTTCAAAGACCACGCCGACTTTCAGAGGCTGATAACAAAGTTCATGCTTGTAGTGAACTGGATTTGTGTCATGGTCACTGGTGATGGTAACAAGGGCCACTGCAACATCTCCATCAACTCTGGCTCCTAAAATAAAGGAAAGATATTATCAGAATCTATTGTTTTATAACAGTTTGACTTTATTCTTTAATGTCCTTTTCTAATACAGTAGTTTTATTTCAGTAATTTCATTCAAAAAGTGAAACGTATATTATATTCATTCATTACACACGGACTGATAGATTTCAAATGTTTATTTTGATGTTGATCATTATAACTCACAACTAATGAAAACCCCAAATTCAGTATCTCAGAAAATTAGAATATTACTTAAAACTAGTTTATAAAATGATTTTTAGAAATGTTGGCCAACTGAAAAGTATGAACATGAAAAGTATGAGATCATGTATAGCCTCAATACTTAGTTGAGGCTCCTTTTGCCTGGATTATTGCAACAATGCGGCATGGCATGCAGCCGATCAGTCTGTGGCACTGCTCGGGTGTCATGAGAGCACAGGTTGCTCTGATAGTGGCCTTCAGCTCTTCTGAATTGTTGGGTCTGGTGTATCACATCTTCCTCTTCACAATACCCTATAGATTTTCTATGGGCTTAAGGTCATGTGGGTTTGCTGGCCAATTAAAAACAGGGATACCATGGTCCTTAAAACAGGTACTGGTAGCTTTGGCACTGTGTGCAGGTGCCAAGTCCTGTTGGAAAATTAAATCTGCATGTGAAGAGAAACAGAAACACCATTTAAAACAAGGGTGACTTGCCTGATTCTTAGCTTTGTGTTAGCAGTTAGCACAATACCGTCAGGTCATGTGGCTCAAAGAAAACCCTTAAAATAAAAGCGTAAAACTAACAAACGACCAGCATAACTGGCAAACAGCTTAAAGAACAGAAGAAAATTCGTAATAAGTGCGAATCGTAGTGTTAAAATTGTAATTTCTGCAACGCGACCTCTCTCCAACAACTGGAATTCCCACTTTCATCTGCACAAGCAAGCACATATTAACAGTTTGAAGAGTTTACTTACAGTGTAAGAAGTTAACGATCCACCAAAGGAGACGTCTCTGTAGCTGCATCCATCTCCGAATGATGCCATAACTGAAGACTGGTTTAAAAAGCGCACGCAGATGAGCATATCCACTTAGAGGGAGTATCCAAATGAGGCTTGCAGAGCTCTCCAAAGCGTCTAGAGCAACTACGCTGCACGGAACACTGTTCTGACAGTGATGGGAGTCGGTTAGTGTCGGCTAAGCCTGGTTCCAGGGCGGATCTGCTCCGGAGGTGCAAACCGCTGATACGCAGGGTAGATCTTAACAGGTAAGAAGGCGGATCTGCCACAGAGTCCACTGCTATGTGGGTTGCCTCTCTGCAGCTCCTGGAAGAGGAGGGAGATGGTCAGAGGAGGTCGGCAGGTAAACAGGTAATATTAATGTGGTGATGTATTACTCTCTTACAGATTTGATGTCTTTGGGTCCAACTCCAAACCTTTGGAAGAGCTCCAGAGTGGGACAAGGCCAAGGATCTAACAGAACCAGGAAGGCTGGCAACTGGTGGTTGGCAAGGCATGAGGAGAACCAGGAAAAGGAGAACCAGGATGAGGAGAACCGGGATGAGGAGAACCAGGACGAGGCACGAGGAGAACCAGGGCAGGACCAGAGGAATCAGGACCGAGGAGACAGGAACGCTTGAGATAAGAAGAGACCGGTAAGTAGATTTACTTCATATAAACTAATGGTGCATTCACACCTAGCAGCGTTTCAACGGCAGGAGCGTCCAGCTTACATGCAAAGTCAATGGGGGACGCGCTTCCAGCCGCGTCTTGGCGTCGGGCGTCACGTCACGTGCGTGTTGAGCGTGATGGAAAGCGTTTTTCCGTGCAAGTGAACCCACGTCAGCCTCCAAAGCACACGTTGATCTAGCTAAAGATTTCGCAGTTCAAACGTTCAAACGCCGTTCAACTCTCCCTGATTGGTTGATCAGGGAGAGTCGGGGGGAGAAGAGAGGGGGTCAGGGGGAGAGTCCCTATGTGACGCGGAAACCAGTGACGCGGAAACGATTGCGCAACTATGTGACGTATTGTTTGTGGGACACAGAAAAAACCCGCGGAGTCATGGACTATGGAAGAGAAACTCATTGTAGCTGTGTGTTCGCGACAATT